>LPNX010596347.1:153089-192914 GCA_001517045.1 Pseudotsuga menziesii | reverse complement strand
TATATATATGACGCATGTGGATGCACTTTTTATGGTTTTATATGTGAGTCTTTTTATGATGATGTAAAATGGAATGCCTATGTGATGTATTTTTACATGTGTGTGCATGTTTACATATGATGATGCATGATGTTTATTTTGTATGTTTCCTATGTGCGATGATGATTGTGTCAATTTAGAATGTCATTATCCATTTGATCCGCTACACTATTGATATTTTTGGGAACATGTGTGAATGTGATGGATTCAAATTTTCTAACCATCTGTTTAGTGCGCAGGAATTTTCTAAAGAGGCAGGGATCACGTACCTGGTAATAGTTGTTCAACTGGGAGACAAGTAGATGGGAGTATAAGAAGACATTGAGATGGAAGATGCCCAACTAGAGAGAGAAGGACAAGAGGCCATTGACACCATCATATTCAACCTGTTTGTTGGTCGCAATGTCCACGCATATTCCGTTGATATGGATCAAGTCATGCGATGGGGAGTAGATGACCCATACAGCTGAGGCGAGGTTTGGAGACCATATGCTTGCTCCGTTAGCAAATCCAATGTATCGATCTGAGGTAGGATCCATCCAGAGCAATGAAGGAAAAAATACGTAAGACTCACTTTAAAAAAATGTGTAAAACAAAAAAGGATAAGACTATATTACAAGCTGAACAACACGTCACTTAAAGAGGCGACGTTAGAGGGAAAGTGGTTTGGACTTCCAAGGGATTAGTGGTCATTCCTTTGTGTGACACGATGAACCCTAGGAGATGGCCTGTTGGGAAACATAAAACAAACTTGAAAGGGTTCAAGCAGATTTTGTACTTGCGGCATAGTAGGAAGGCTTGCTGCAAGTCGTCCATGTATTGTGCTTGCTTCTGTGACCGCACAATGAGGTTGTCAAGATAGACCAACATGATGTGGATGAGGTCGCAGAAACAGTGTGTCATGGCACATTGGAAGGTGGCTCTAGCATTCTTTAGACCAAATGACATTACTCGATATGCGAATGTGCCCCACAGGGTTGTGAATGTAGTCTTGTAATGATATTCTTTTCGGATCTGAATTTGGTTATATCCGGAAAAGCCATCCATGAAGGAAAAGATCTCATGTCCGGCACATGCATCGATAATCTGATCGATGAAGGGTGTTGGGAAATTGTTGGGACATGCCCAATTCAGATTGCAGAAGTCTGTGCAAACATGGATGGTAGCCTATTTTTTATTCACGAGAATAGGATTTGAAACCCAGGTGGTGTAAGCAATGGGGTAAATGAAGCCGACTGTGCACAGCTTCTCGATTTCAGCTTTGACTGCGGTGGCTTTGGAAGGGTGGATGGGTCATTGCTTTTGGCACATAGGGACCACATTGGGCCATGTGTCGATGTGGTGTTCCAAAATGGATGGATCCGTCCTGGGAATTTCAGTGTAAGACCAGGAAAAGATTTCGCGGTACTTTTGGAAGAGTGCTTTGTAGGAAGCGACTTATTCCGAGGAGCAGGATGTCCCCAACATGATTTCCTCAACCACCTCAGGATTGATTGAGATGTTGATTTTAATGGTTGGTGAGATGTTATCCATGTTCCCTTATTCAAAGGAATCTGGTGCCAGAATTGGATTTTTAAACCAGTTGAATTTCCCATGAATGAAATCCTTTGTTTCAACAGAAAACTGGTGAGACTGCAATACAAGTTCTTCAGGGAGGAAGAACGAGCAGTGGTGCATGTTGTCTCAAGGGTATTCTAGAGCAATTAAGGCTTCAAGTATCTCCTCATCGTTGTGAAAGAAATAGAGAGATAGGTCTGATGGACCGTCGGTGATGGTGGAGATAAGAGGGTCTATGGAACTGGACATCATGTAAATGGACATGGTGTTTGAAGAAGGAGGTGGGGGATGGACTTCTTCGATTAGAGTGATCTCAGATTCAAGGGAATGTTGTCAAAGGTTGGATAAGGCTGTTCGAAACTTGGACAAGTCCTAGTAGTGGTGAGAATAGTGTCCATACAATATGCAGAGGGTGCACACATGGTTTGTTTTCAATGACTTCTTTCTCACTATTGGCCCACTTGGGATTTCAACCACAGGGATTTTTTCCGTTGTATCCATGCCATCCAAATGTGCGTGGATTATGGGAATCTCAGGTGAGGGAAATAGGAAGGGAATTGTGTGGAATGAAGAGGAGCCCAAATAACTCCCTGATGGTTGCATATGGGGATGGGGTTATGGTTGCGGCTACGCATAATGTTGCGGCTGCGGATGATGTTGTGGCTACAGATGATGTTGTGGCTACGGATGATGTTGTGGTTATTGTTGGGGCTGCAGCTGCGGTTGATTTTTAGGTGTAGCAGTGATGGATGAGAGCATGCAGAAATCCACAGTCTCATTTGGTGTTATTGGTGGCGACACTAAGGGGAACGAAGCCGTCATGGTGGTATTGGCAAAAAACCCAGGGCCCACATTCAATAATGGGGAGGCTGGTATGTTGTCAACCATGGTGTTGGTCGTAGGGATAACATTGGCGGGTGCGGTTAGCCCTTGTGGATCGATGGTATTGATCCTAGGGATAACATTGGTTGGTGCAGTTAGCCCTTGCAGATTGTGATAAGTTAGTTGGTCAACCATCACGATTTTCCCTTCATGAGGGAACATCATGAGAAGGAAACCAGTTGATGCTACGACTTTCATGGCATACATATAACTTCTTCCGAGGAGAATATTATAGTCCAACTGAGCATTGACAACCTCTATGTCAATCAATACTGTTTTCCCAACTAATGTGATGGGGACGTGTGGAAGAATACCTTGGGATTTAGTGGGGTGGCCATCATAAGCCCATAGAGTAGTAGCGAATGGTTGAAGAATTGGGGACCCAAGCTTCTTCTAGAATAAGGTTGACATAACGCATGTGGATGCCCCCTCATCCACGATGCACCGGTGCATGACCGAATTCCATATGGATACCAGAATTTGGAAGGCAATGGTTTATGGCATCCATGGCTCTCCGTCCTTTGTGTCGAATGTGATCAACTTAGAGTCAGAGGGGTCTACAACACCGAGGGCGGCTAGTAATGCTTTCCACTCTGTTGGGAAATTTTTAAGTACCTAAAGAGTGAACATAGCCATAGGTGTCTGGGGCCAAGTCATCCACGATGCTATAGCTTACAGCAGCTCTAGCTGTGATGTTGTTGGCCACCCACCGTATGGGGGGGCGTGGGGGAAAAGGGGGTAAATGAAGAGGTGTATTGGTTGTTTTGGACGTGGATGTCATTGATGGGTCGGTGGGTTCAGTGTTAGTTCCATATTGATTTTGTCTGGTCTGTAAGTTAAACTCTTCGGTTGTCAAGGCTAGTAGGTGGTGAACACCTATTTCTATTATCGGAGGTGCAACCGGGGTGTTGGGATTGGGTTGGGGAGTAGGTGCAGTAATGGGTTTTGGAGCACCATGGGTGGAGGTCCTGTTGGTGTTGGGTTGGGTTGATTTGGGGCTGCTGTATTGGTAGCATGCTAAAATTCATTATGAATGGCGTACTTAGCACAAACCATGAAGGGGCATTTTTGTGTATAGTTCTCGCAGACCTTGCATAGTTTGCACGGTTGGTTTGTGCGCAATGGAGCGTTGCATCTAGGTGCATTTGGTTGATGAGGATTTTGGGATAGTCGGTTGGCCCCGACATTGCTGGGAGGATTTGGTTGTTGACAGCCTCCTTGCAGTTGGTTATTGCCTTGATTCCTTACTTGGTTGTTTTTGGCTTGCCCTTGTTGGTTATTAGGGGATGGTTGGGTGGGATGGTTTTGTTGTGCTAACACTTGTCCCAAAGGAGCATGCAAAGTTGGGGCAGGTGTTTGAGTGGCTTGCATGGGTGGTGCATAGTAGACTTGGGGGGCTGGGGGTGCTACAAACATGGGCATCTGTCCCACATATTGTTGTGTCATCCAAGTAGGTGCATGGGTTTGCTTTTGTGGCATAGGTTTTGCATAAGAGGTTGTAGCTTTGGACTGGGAAATCATTCTTGCATAGTTAGGAGCTTGGTTTGGGTAGGAAACACTGTGGGTATTGCTTGGTTATGGTGGAATCATAGGTGGTGTCGGATGGTGTTGTGGTTGGTGGGAGACAAAGCCTATGATGCCATCTACGGCATGGGATTCCCATGGCACATCCTAGTAGCAAGTGCCTGCATAGGGAGTGTTTGGAATGATGGTGTAGAGGTATCCAGACTATGTGTAAATGAGGTCAAACTGTTGGGATTTCAAGATGGTCTCTTCCTTTGTTCAGGGATGTTCAGAGGTGATGTCCTTGGCTATAGGTGGCAGCAATGTTTTCAAGAACTAGTCCAGGAATATCCTGTAATCAAGTTTGATCTTGCACAAGCTGTGATGTCACCTCCACTCATGGATGTGGTCAGTGATGTGGGTCACAGTGTTTTGGTAGAAAGATAAAAATATTTCCACTACTTCATCATATCTAGTGGGGAGCTGGAAACACTGTAGGAACATAAAGGCCAAGGAGTTGAAGTCTGGGTACTTGGCTTGTGGTAGCTCAATGTACCCCTTGGCTATAGCACCTGTGGGGGTGCATTGGAACAATGTGATTCTGATCGAATCATCTACGATGTTGTTTGATGAGCACCATAGGTGAAACGTTTTGATATGGTTTTGGGGGCTGTTGTCGCCTTTCACACACCTGGGTCATGTGGCAGAAATATTCAAGCCACTCGGTGTGTCCTTGGGGACAAGTCTCGAGTCAAGGCTGTCACCTTGTTCTTGACTCCTTCGTTTAGGCTCAACTCCTAATGAAGCCAAGGGGGGTAGACCCTATTAAGTTAGTAAGCGGAATTACTTAGTGTTGTGATGTTTAAACTGACTGAGTTATTTAGGAGTTTACAATTTAACTATAGATAATTAAAGATGGCAAGATGTAAAAGATGAACACATGAAAGCAAAATGGTGAGACACAATATATATATAAATTAAGAAATTAACCAGTGCCTTAGAATGGAGTAAAAAATAGAATCAATATTCTTGCATGTGCTTGGAGTGAATGTTTTGCGATTTCCTCTTGGTATGTTTTAAGTTAAATTTGAAGTGTGAGTTGATTAAAATTAGGCTAAGGGGGGACTCCAGATATACCCGAGAGTACTTGGAGTATGTCCAAAACTAAACCTTTACGGTTACCTGCAAGGAATATGTGGGCTGAAATGGAGTCTCTGGGGATATTGTTCGTAACGCGCCCATTAGGGCGTGACAAAGATCGGTGCCCCGAGGTCATTTTTCAGAAGTTCCCGCTTCCTTTGGGTATTTTTCCACCGTAAAGGTTTGATCTGGGTGTTGGATTTTCACCTGATGGTTTGTTAGTTGGGGAGAGTGAGTCCTAATTATACTAGTCACCCAAGTGCTTTTGATACAGCTTGACTGATCGGACGAACCGCAACCAAGTGCAGAGCATACACACTGGAGTCTTGTCAATTTTAGTAAGTTTTGAACTGGGTGTTCTTGTTTAAAGGAAAACCCTCCAGGAACCTCTTTCAATCCAAGTGGATCTCAATCGGGGAATCGAGGAGGGTTTAATTTTATACTAGCTAAAAAACAAATGATCAAAAAGAAAGAGATATACAATTCTAGTTTTCTAATTAGTCCTACCACGAATCTCTTTCCCCTTTCGGGTCAATCAAGAAATCGTGGGGTAAGTATTATGATTACTTTGAAAAAACAAAAAGTGGAATATGAAATTAATAATAAAATCAAGTATACTACCCTGCAAATTAGATCAATGCTAGTTTGAAAATAAATGAGCAGAGCCTATTCCAAAAATAATTTTATTTATTATTGGTTACAATATCAGTGAACTGAAATATCAAAAAATTCTTGGTCCTTATACAGGCTGAAACCAAGATCTTACAACTTTGCAAAAATTTTAAGATTTTAGTGAAAAGGGAGACCACTGGGGGGATTTGAATGCTCCTGAGGACAATTCTAGACAGTAGCTTCCTTTCTTTTCTGTCAGACCTGCTAAAAGATAGTGAGCATGTTAGAATAACATATGCCCAAAATCGCTTTAATAGTACCTTTGGATCAGCCTACCTTACCTAAAAAAAAATGAAGTTAAAACTAGCTAAACAGGCGAAAAAAGGAACCAAGGAAAGCAAGCTTTCCTTGGGATCTTGGATTGTTGTTTGTGCATCCAATGAAGTATGCACTGATTGCTAGATTTAATCTCTTTTAAAATAGAAAGCTAAATTGGTGCATGCAACCTACTGATTCTCTTTAACTTGTCATGCAAAATGGACGATTTCCTTATGCTAGATCTAGAAGACTTAATGATATTTTTCAGAATTGAGATATGACCTCTAAAATATCAAATATATGTATATTTTACTTCGATGAAACAAATCCAAATGATAACAAAGATTTTACACACCGTAGCCAGGCAAGAAAATTGATTTTTTATAGAAATGAGAAGAAGAGGAGAGAATGTCGGATCGTTGCTTGAATGGAGCAAGCTGAAAGGAGGCCCTTTTGTGGAGTGCCGAGGGATAGAGTCTTGAGCTTATTGGATAGGAATGGAATCAATCTAGATCCACAACTTCATCCAATTAGGAACCTACAACTAAATTACACAAGCCTGCACACACCTCGTGAGATCTGGATATAGATGTATAGAGCAACAAAAATGAAAGATTATGCAAAAATAATCTTATTTAAGCATATAACTGAAATTTTTGAGCCTACATCATATGGATAAACAAGATCAAGTAATATAACTTTCCTAGTTTACACCCTTACTTGATTCAACCGAATCCTTGAAGCCAGAGCATAGAAGCAGCACAGAATTTGGCAAGAAATTGCAGCTACCACATCAACAACATAACACTGATAATACACACATACACATGCACTACACAGTATAGCCTCCAAAGCTTCTTTATTCACAAATGATGATCAAATACAGAGTTACAATGGCAATCCCTTCATTCCAGCTCTAACTATCTTGGAAGAGGGAGCCTCAAGCAGGATATATACAAAACATAGGCCATCCAGCCTAGGGGGGTGTAAATCCCAAGGAGATAGACCAAATATGCTGATGGAGAGTCCATCAATGCCTAATCTATGTCTAACTAAGCCAGATATGAGTCTCACTGAGTGCAATTGTCAATCGGAGAGCTGATCTAACTAACACCTCATCCTGTTGACTGAAACATCCACCAAAACTCATCCAGATGAGACAAAACGTGTTGAGGAGAGAGGGAGGGTGAAATTCCCCATAAAGGATGTTGAAGATCAACTCTGGATCTGATTTGATCACCTCCTTCAGTCAAGGATTTGTCAGATCCAGTCAATCTGCTTCCGATCCGACTGATTTCAATCAAATCGGCTGAGAATCCATTGATTTATGATTTTGGATTTGCTCCATTATTCATCAATTTATTAATTAAAATAATCAATAATTGATTTTTGGGGCTTTCTGACCTGAGTGATGGAAAATCACTCAAAAATAGGAAATAGTGGGTCCATGGGTTTACATGGTGCTCTTAGCTTGAAAATGAGCACCTACATGACTGAAACCGTTTAATTGGCCCACTTTTATTACAAAATCAATTTTTCCAATTAAACTATTAAAAAATAGCCTAAGTTTTGGAAAATTTTAATTTTAATAAAAAACACTGAAAAAACTAAAAAATTGAAAAATTGAAAAACACCTAGGGGGTCTTAGACATGTTCATATGACTAAAAAATAATGTCTATCATGTTTATACATTGACACATAGACTCTAATAACCTCAATAGGCCTAAATGCCAAGCCGAACACCCCAACTTTGGAGGTATGGAGTGAAAAACTCAGAAATTATCAGTCATTTGTTCAACAACCAATAATAACCAAGGGAAAAAAACACCCTGGGCTGATCGGATTGACAAATGAAGTCTAAGAGACTGAGTCTTTTACAGACACTATCATGCTAGAACATTTATTATAATTTCCCCATGGGGTATGGACATGTGATATAATACAACAAACACTTCCCAGAAGTACTTCCAAAGGCCTTTTGCAGTCTGAACAAGTTAACCCTGTCCGGTTCACCAGGATCACTTGATAAAAACCACTAAGTACAACTTAGGTGGTAACATTCTGGCTCCAACTGCGGGACGTGTGCTCGATCTGGTCTTTAAGGAAAGGAGAGGATATGAGAACACCAAAATCTATGGTTTATATACCCTGTAAAAACATCTCAACTTGACAAGAAAAACCTCAGTAGCACAAGTTTTATAGAAAACCAAATGAACCATTAAGTTGATTTATTTACACAACATAAATGTAACTAACTAAAAGAAGCAAAGTTTTATTAGAGCTAAGTAGAAATGCAGAAAGTAAATGCTCTTTTTCAAGGAGCTTATTTTCCTACTCTAAGCATGATATAAAAAGGGTTAAGTGTAATCAGAAATCCAATGTAACCACCTAAGCATTTTATTAACATAAAACAAATTTTCCTTGTCTTTGGTTACCAGCCAAAGTAAGGATACCTTATTCAGAAAATGCAAACCTGCGTGATAATTCAGGATGGGCAGGATGGATGAGAGATCATAGGCATGAACAATGTCATAAAACTTCCTTCCAAACTGGTAAGTGCTTACGCAGGCTGCTTCTATCCATGACTGGACAGGGTTGATGTACAAATCGGAATGATGAGGGAGATTGACTACACCATCATACTGATCATCAAGGCTTACCGGATGATAATTCACTATATAAGCCCCAAGCGGCTCCAAGTCATGAGGAAACTCTATATGTGAAGATGATAGTTGAGACTGATATTCTAATAACTGCATCACATTTGTCTTTTCACAACACTGCTTCTCCATGTCTTCATTATTGATACCTTTATGTGGCTCTGCATGATATGACTCTGAATGGTCATATGGATAAATTGCATGCTCCTATTTCATATCAAAGTTTCCCAAGGCCACATGGTCCATGCTCTCTCCTTTAGATATGCCATAGACAGAAAAATCAACAAAACCATCAAAAGTTTCTGGTTCATTATTTTCCTCTTTATTCATGTCATAGACTGGATTTTCCATGAATGTCCAGGACTCCTCATTAACATCTTTATTAGGGATAAGGGAGTCTTTATCACTTGTATCATGCTCCAAGATATACTTGTCCTCATTTTCATACTCATCTTCTTCAGAGAAAAGGTCACAAGGTAGTAAACCTTTCAGACTATCATGATTATATGGAGAACACATAGGAGTCCCATCATGTATATTACAGTTTTCATCATAAGTTTCACTATAAGATTCTGCAATGGTTTCATCCTCAAGCTTGTACTGTTTAGATGGTGATGGCTTCTCTCTTCTTTGATACACAGCTCCCTTGAACCTGGCTCCCTTAATTTCCTTAATTGCTTCCAGATAAGGCATTACACCATAGAAGTTATAAAGGGGATCCTTCTCGAAACCGTAATCCGTGGCCTACTGCCAATGCTGGTTTGATAAAGGATAGGTTCGGCCTACCATGTACACATGATCAGACTCACCTGATGTTGTTTCCTGATTACTGACCTCCACCATTCCATGTTCTATAACTTGGTTTTCTATATAGCAAGTGTTTTCTGGGTGGAATTGATCACAAGGTTTACACCATGGAATGACTTCATCTACCAGGTTAGTTGAGTCTAACTGGTTTGGAATCCTAGGTTCATGTTGAGGAGCTTTCTTCTGATACACCTGATTCTCTTTAGGCTGAAAGTTCCTAGGTCCATTATTTCTTTCTAGTGTGATTATTCTATTGTGCATAGGATTCAATTGTGCAGAATGATCTATCATAAGTTGGTTTTGACTAGTAACCAAGTATTTTATCATGTTTGTTACCTTTTCCATGGGATCTTTAGAGGCTCCCTTTTCTTCTAATTCAAAGGCTTTTCCCTTTTCTGCGTTGTATGAAGTGTTTCCCCTAGTGTAACCTGGAATGTTGGATTTTCCTGAAGACTGCATGTTCTTTTCTATTTTCTCGGCCAATTCCTGAGCAGTTTTAAGATCGACCGGCTCTTTGTCCCTTAACTGGTACCTCAAATCACCAGTGAAAGCTTCGATGTAATATATGAGGATGGAGGCATCCCTTGACTTGATTTCTCTAGGGAGGTTTGCAACCATACGCCTGAAATTATTATTTAAATTCATCAATGGTTTCATTCTCCATCTTCTTTATGTTATGGAGGGCAGCAAGTAGATGTCTTGGTTCTTTCTTTCCCCCCCATTTCTTCTTAAAACCCTCTAGGAATTCACTAAGAGTTTTATATGAATCATCATCTAGGTCGAAGTACCATTCTTCAGCATCATCTTCCAAGGATAATGCAAAGAGCGTCATTTTGACATCATCATGGTCATGGGCAGCATCATTGCAATAATTGGCCAGGTGCTTTTCAAACTTTCAAAGGTGAGACTTGGCGGTGATGGCATTATTTCCCTAAAATATGGGGAGCTTCTTGATAGCGTCATTCGGAATGTCATGAGGACTACCTGCTATCTGAGAAAAGTCAAGGGGTTTGTAAAATTCCGTCATTTCTTGAGATTAGTGAACATGACTCTCTACAAATATGTGATGGATATCTAAGAGGGATTGGTCTCCTAGATATTCAAGGTTTCTGTGAGAACTCTGCCTATTCAATCTTTCCCTAATAAACCTTTCGGGATCAGGGAGAGGATTGAATAATTGTCGGCGGTTTCTTCGGGTAGAAATTCTTGAAGGGATGTTAGACAGTGGAGTCGCCAGATGGATCGAGTTTTAATTTTTATGTTTTTTAAAGACTAGATCAATCAAATTTTTTTATCTTTTTAGTTGTTTAGAAAAAATTTAAGCTAAGTCGTACTCAGGAATAAAAATATTTATCCCCGGCAACGACGCCAAAAAGTGTTGCCACCTTTCACACACCTGGGTCACGTGGCAGAAATCTTCAAGCCACTCGGTGTGTTCTTGGGGGCAAGTCTCGAGTCAAGGCTGTCACCTTGTTCTTGACTCCTCCGTTTAGGCTCAACTCCTAACGAAGCCAAGGGGGGTAGACCCTATTAAGTTCCTAAGGGGAATTACTTAGTGTTGTGATGTTTAAATTGACTGAGTTATTTAGGAGTTTACAATTTAACTATAGATAATTAAAGATGGCAAGATGTAAAAGATGAACACACGAAAGGACAATGTTGAGACACAATATATATATAAAGTAAGAAATTAACCAGTGCCTTAGAATGGAGTAAAAAATAGAATCAATATGCTTGCATGTGCTTGGAGTGAATGTTTTGCAATTGCCTCTTGGTATGTTTTAAGTTAAATTTGAAGTGTGAGTTGATTAAAATTAGGCTAAGGGGGGACTCTAGATATACCCGAGAGTACTTGGAGTATGTCCAAAACTAAACTTTTACGGCTACCCACAAGGAATATGTGGGATGAAATGGAGTCTCTGGGGCTATTGTTAGTAACGCACCCATTAGGGTGTGATAGATATCGGCGCCCCGAGGTCACTTTTCAGAAGTTCCTGCTTCCTTTGAGTATTTTTCCACCGTAAAGGTTTGATCTGGGTGTTGGATTTTCACCTGATGGTTTGTTAGTTGGGGAGAGTGAGTCCTAATTATACTATTCACCCAATTGCTTTTGATATATCTTGACTGATCAGATGAACCATAGCCAAGTGTAGAGCATACACACTGGAGTCTTGTCAATTTCAGTAAGTTTTGAACTGGGTGTTCTTGTTTAAAGGAAAACCCTCCAGGAACCTCTTTCGATCCAAGTGGATCTCAATCGGGGAATCAAGGAGGGGTTAATTTTATACTAGCTAAAAAACAAATGATTGAAAAGAAACAGATACACAATTCTAGTTTTCTAATTAGTCCTACCACAAATCTCTTTCCCCTTTCGGGTCAATCGGGAAATCGTGGGGTAAGTATTATGATTACTTTGAAAAAACAAAAAGTGAAATATGAAATGAATAATAAAATAAATTATACTACCCTTCATATTAGATCAATGCTAGTTTGAAAAGAAATGAGCAAAAAGCGACGAAAAGGACACCGACGCAAATCCCCCCAAGGGGGATGGGGAATGGGCTCAAAAGAGCCTATTCCAAAAATAATTTTATTTATTATTGGTTACAATATCAGAAAAAATAAATATCATAAACTTCTTGGTCCTTATACAGTCTGAAACCAAGATCTTACAACTTTGCAAAAAATTTAAGATTTTAGTGAAAAGGGAGACCCCTGGGGGGATTTGAACGCTCCTGAGGACACTTCCGGACAGCATCTTCCTTTCTTTTCTGTAAGACCTGATAAATGATAGTGAGCATGTTATAATAAAATACACCCAAAATAACTTTAATAGTACCTTTGGATAAGCCTACCTTACCTCAAAAAAAATGAAGTTAAAACTAGCTAAACAGGCGAAAAAAGGAACCAAGGAAAGCAAGCTTTCCTTGGGATATTGGCTTGATGTTTGTGCAGCCAGTGAAGTATGCACTTATTTCTGGATTTAATCTCTTTTAAAACAGAAAGGAAAATTGGTGCATGCAACCTACTGATTCTCTTTAACTTGTCATGCAAAATGGACGATTTCCTTATGCTAGATCTAGAAGACTTAATGATATTTTTCAGAATTGAGATATGAGCTCTGAAATATCAGATCTATGTATATTTTACTTTGATGAAACAGATCCAAATGATAACAAATATTTTACACACCGTAACCAGGTAAGAAAATTGATTTTTTATAGAAATGAGAAGAAGAGGAGAGAAGGTCGGATCGTTGCTTGAATGGAGCAAGCTGAAAGGAGGCCCTTTTGTGGAGTGCTGAGGGACAGAGTCTTGAGCTTATTGGATAGGAATGGCATCAATATAAATCCACACCTTCATCCAATCAGGAACCTGGAACTAAATAACACAAGCCTGCACACACCTTGTGAGATCTGGATATAGATGTATAAAGCAACAAAAATGAAAGATTATGCAAAAATAATCTTATTTAAGCATATAACTAAACTTTTTGAGCCTACATCATATGGATAAACAAGATCAAGTAATCTAACTTGCCTAGTTTACACCCTTACTTGATTCAACCGAATCCATGAAGCCAGAGCACAGAAGCCACACAGAATTTGGCAAGAAATTGCAGCTACCACATCAGCAGCATAACACTGAGAATCCACACATACACATGCACTACACAGTATAGCCTCCAAAGCTTCTTTATTCACAAATGATGATCAAATACATAGTTACAATGGCAATCCCTTCAGTCCAGCTCTAACTAGCTTGGAAGAGGGAGCCTCAAGTAGGATATATACAAAACACAGGCCATCCAGCCCAGAGGGGGTGCAAATCCCAAGGAGATAGACCAAATATGCTGATGGAGAGTCCATCAATGCCTGATCTGTGTCTAATTGAGGCGGATATAAGTCTCACTGAGTGCAATTGTCAATCGGAGAGCTGATCTGACTAACACCTCAACATGTTGACTGAAGCATCCACCAAAACTCATCCAGATGAGACAAAACGTGTTGAGGAGAGAGGGAGGGCGAAATTCCCCATAAAGGATGGTGAAGATCAACTATGGATCTGATTTGATCACCTCCTTCAGTCAAGGATTTGTCAGATACAGTCAATCTGCTTCAGATCTGACTGATTTCAATCAAATCGGCTGAGAATCCATTGATTTATGATTTTGGATTTGCTCCATTATTCATCAATTTATTACTTAAAATAATCAAAAATTTATTGTTGGGGCTTTCTGACCCGAGTGATGGAAAATCACTCAAAACTAGGAAATAGTGGGTCCATGGGTTTACATGGTGCTCTTAGCTTGAAAATGAGCACCTACATGACTGAAACCGTTTAATTGGCCCAATTTTATTACAAAATCAATTTTTCCAATTAAACTATTAAAAAATAGCCTAATTTTGGAAAATTTTAATTTTAATAAAAAACACTGAAAAAACTAAAAAATTGAAAAATTGAAAAACACCTAGGGGGACTTAGACATGTTCATATGACTCAAAAATGATGTCTAGCATGTTTATACATTGACACATAGACTCTAATAACCTCAAAAGGCCTAAATGCCAAGCCGACCACCCCAACTTTGGAGGTATGGAGTGAAAAACTCAGAAATTATCAGTCGTTTGTTCAACAACCAATAATAACCAAGGGAAAAAACACCCTGGGCTAATCGAATTGACAAATTAAGTCTAAGAGACTAAGTCTTTTACAGACACTATCATTCTAGAACATTTATTACAATTCCCCCATGGGGTATGAACATGTGATATAGTACAACAAACACTTCCTAGAAGTACTTCCAAAGGTATTTTGCAGTCCGAACAAGTTAACCCTGTCCGGTTCACAAGGCTCACTTGATAAAAACCACTAAGTACAACTTAGGTGCTAACAGGGGCACTCCCCTGCCTTCCCTTCAAAATTAGGAATGTCTGAGGGGAGCTTGGTTGGCATCGAAGGCCAAAAGGTTTGATGATAGATGGGGTCATTGGTTAACCTATCCAAATCAGGCAGGTTGAGGCATGCCATGAACAGGAGGTTTCACCCAAGGTTGATGTGTGATGGACCAACAATGGTGGCGGGGTTTGCAGGAACATGATGTACCTCCATGACTGGGGGCACTTATGGCACAGTTGTAGACAAGCCATTTCCCCCAGGTATGGTAAGTAGAAAAACGTGAGTAGAAGGGCCACTGCCCCCATGTATGACAAGAGGGACAATGTAGGTGGAAGGGCCACTGCCCCTAGGAATGCCAAGTAGGATAATGTGAGTGGACGGGCCACTGCCCCCAGGCATGACAGGTGGGGCAGTTTGAATGGTAAGCATGGGTGGTAGTAGCTAACTTATGATAGTCTACATGGCAATGCTAGGACCACTAGCAAGGGTGTTGGTGGTGGTGTGGGGTATGGACGTGGGTCCACTACCAATCACCATGCTGGAAAGTGGATCCATGTTTACACCAGCCATGGGGCTAGATGGTTCAGTGTGTAGATATATCTTAGATTGATATGATTCTGAGTCTAAATTAGAGGCTATGTGGCCTTCTGATGGTGTAGAGGGTCGTCGAGAATGGTCTCGACCTGAACTGTGGTGGATCGCCTCTTAGGCGCGAGGAAGAGCGTGGGGGATCAATTGTGTCTAGTTGGTAGATCAGGTGGTGAAATCTGGTAGTGACGTTCTGGACCCCAATTTTAGTGGCTTCCTATTGGCTTTCAGATGTTCACTCAGCCACCAAGACTTCCAGGACACAACACTTGGCATTTTCCTCACGGGAGTGCTAGTCAATCAGTAGGGGTCGTTGCTCGTTTTTCTTGGCAATTCCTCTCAGTGGCTAGCTACCTTGGGGTTCCCATGGTACTCCTCACAATGAGTTTTAGGGCTGAGCCCAAGTACTTCCCATGGTTAAGGCAGTTAGGGACTTATGTCCTCAAAGACTACAAGTGTTTGAATTAGTGTAAATTAATAGATTTTATTGGTTGGCTCAGCGTCATGAACTGAGTTTGGTTATCTTATTTGGTATGGTTGTGTGCATGTCCATTGTATTTTTTATTATTTTATGTTATTCACTTGGTGGGTGGTTTTATGGTTTATGAATATTTCGCAAATATTTTCTGGTTTGTTAAAGAACTTACAACATGGGTAAATTGTTATGAAATCAATAAATTGTGAATAGAAAATTTGAAACATGTCATTAATGAATCTGAACTATGGTATACTTACTAGGTGATTTCCTTACACCTGTATTCCTTTTCGACCAGGAAAGAGTGTTGGGCTCTCAACATAAGGGGACTAAGCCCATCTGTAGATCCTTTGGTCACTCTCTGAGTGCAAGGTCGGTCAACAGGGAGGACGCGAATGTCGTGAGGCACCCTGGGCCTACCACCCCCTCTACCTTCCAAGTCACTCATTTTTAGTGGTGTAAAGTAATCACAAGTGAATTTCCTACTACTATATGAGCTTCACCCTTCTTCTTATCCTAGAATACCCCGAAGTGTGATGACTGGGTAGAGGAGGAAGGGCTAGGCAAGGGGTTAATTTCCAATCCTTACTAAAAACTGAAATTTAACCTACAGTAATCTATTCAAGCCTTAAAACAAATTCATTATATCAATGACTAGTTAAATCTATCATTTATTTACACATATTATATGTAGATGAAAATAGACTGCTAGACAGTCCAGACAGCTTAAAAAACTGAATCTGAGAGACAGATCACCCTTTTCGGGGAAAACGTGGCGAGGGGGTCACCAAATTTTCCCAAAATTAGGTGAGGGTGTTGCTCAGAAACTGAAAATAGGAGTGATATGCTCCCTGAGAGGGAATTCGCACCTTTTGGGCTTGAATGAGCGACCTGGTGGCCCCTTTCTACCCAATAAGTGCGACCTGGCCTAAAAACTTGAATTTTTTTTAACCTGAGCTAGGAACGACCGACAGTAACTTATACTGTGGCCGAACGGGTTCAGTTTTGCCTTAAGGAGGCTCGACTGTGAATGTAAATGCAGAAAAACAAAGATCTAAACTAGATTTAACAGAAATTGAAACTAGGTTAAGAAAGCAAAAATAAAAACTAAAACTTGAAAAAAAAATCCAAGGATCATGTGGGATCGACCTGGTATGGTCACCGAATCTGTAGTAGGGATTTCACCCTAGCTATAGGAAGGAACAAATACCTTTTTTCTATAGGATGGAAGGGTAGGGTTCCTATATGTGGAACAAAACCTGCAAAGAATTGTTAGAGCTAAGATATGAAAACCCTATAGGAAATGGTTAGAAATCAAAAGATGGCTATAGGAAATCAAAGGAGAACCTGCAGCAAACCATTAGCAAACAAACCTACAAACAAAATAATCTAAAATTCTAAGCTATCAATAGAAAAAGAAATGATTATACCTTCTTTGTGGAAATGGGCCACCATGCCCTAGCTTTGGGAGCACCTCTCAATGGGACGTAGTCTTGGAGTGTGGAGCAATGGAAGAGAGGGGTGAATGGATTAAGAGGCAAATGGTCTCAAGGCACTCACATGGGCAGCATAACGATAGGGAGAGAAGCAGTGTTTTGAGAGTGACCCCCACCCCTTTATTTATAGTTTTTTCTTGAGATTTTAGGGTTTTAAGCCTCTGGTTAGGGCTTTAGCCCATTTTTTGGGCTTTAAGCCCCCTTCTCCCAGTTCTTAGCTCCTTTGGGGGTTTTAAGCTCCTTTGAGGGGTTTTAGCCCCTATTTGGAGGTTTTAGCCCCTATGAGAGCTATTTTGGCTCTTTTCAAGGGTTTTTAAGCCATTTTCATGTTTTTGAGCCTTTGTAAGGGTGTGGGGGTCAAAGGAGGGTAGTGAAGTAGATTTCTTTGGGTGTTGTAGGTCATGTAGAGCTTACTGATGGTTTTTTTGGGTTAACAAGCATAAACAACACAAAACTAAAAAGAAAAAAAAATCTATAGGAGGAGAAAAGATTGAAGAATGGGAAAGGAACGAAGAGGTTTATACTTCCTACTGTTAGGAACTAGGAAAAATAATTTCACGAAGGAAATGTTTTTGGTAAGAATATGCCACAATAGGCTACTTCTACCTAAAGCAAAAAATACTCATGGAGGAACTTGTTGAGAGTACAACTTTAGGAATTATTCTCCATGACTG
Source organism: Pseudotsuga menziesii (assembly GCA_001517045.1). Lineage (NCBI taxonomy): Eukaryota > Viridiplantae > Streptophyta > Pinopsida > Pinales > Pinaceae > Pseudotsuga > Pseudotsuga menziesii. The sequence goes on along the minus strand of LPNX010596347.1, from coordinate 175,263 downwards.
TATGTTGTATTAAGGTCTAAGACTTGTGTTGTAATCAAGTTTGGAATCTATGTTGTAATTAGGTTCAGATATTCTCCTTGACCTTATGTTATATTAAGGTCTGAGGTTCGTATTGTATCAAGTCTGGAACTTATATTGTATTAAGTTCACATGACATTGTTAAGCAACAAATTCCTAGATATAGCATAAAAAGAGCAGAAATAGACAATAAGAGAGTACTCCACACCTAAAATATGAATAGAAGAGATAAATATCAATCCTGTTTGAGGGAGGAACCTCCTTACACAATGTATTGAGTACACAAGACAAGATAAGATACTATGATGACTAAAATGAGAATATCTGCTTCCTATATATAGGATATAAAGGTGTACAATAACAACTAACAAACCCACTAATAAACCCAAGCCTACATAAATAATATGTAATGCACCATAATATAGCAGGCAATGCGCCACACTATATGGTGTAATGTGTCATCATTAAGGGCTTAACATGCCCCTCCCCTTCAAAAAGTGTTGTCCTCAACGCTGAAGTAGTTTGGGATGCTTCTGTATAAAGGACTCATCTTCCCATGTTGAATATTATGTGGGTAAGTTCTTCCATTTAATGAGATACTTTGAAATTGATTGATTTAAAAGCTGTCTAGTTCATATTTCAGTAATTTCTTCAAGATCCAAGATGATTTTTCCTTCCTCATCAAGTTCTGGTAGCATCGTTTGAACCGGTAGCTTGTCATCGATTACCTTCTTTAAATAAGATACATGGAAAAAAGGATGGACTCGTGAAGATGCAGGTAGTTCCAATTTGTAGGCCATACTACCAATCTTTTGTAACACCTTGTAGGGACCGCAGTATTTAGGTGATAATTTATTATCCTTCTTTGTGTTCTTCAGGGACATTTGTTTGTATGGTTGTAGTCTTAAAAACACCCAATCCCCAACATTAAAGCTCTATTCACTATGACGTTGATTTGCTTGTTGTTTCATTTGATTTTGTGCTAGACTCAGGTTGTCCTTTAAGAGTTGAAGAACTTCTTGTTGATGCTCTATGTGGTTTTCCACTGCTTGAATCTTAGAGTCTCTTAGTGAAGATGTGATGGATGGTGGATGGTAGCCATACATTGCCATAAATGGGGTCATTTTTTATGATGTATGGAAGGAATTATTATACCACCCTTCTACCAAGGGTAACCACTTGACCCATTCTGTTTGTTTATTAGCTGCAAAACATCAAAGATACCCCTCTAAATTTTTTTTTACCATCTCTGCTTTTCCATCATATTGAGGGTGATAAGATGAGCTATGAGCTAGTTGAGTACCCAAACAAGAAAATAATTCGGTCCAAAAATTTCCAGTGAAAATGGGATCCCTGTCACTTACTATAATATTTGGAGTACCATGTAGTTTCTGTATTGTCTCCATAAAAGAATTAGCAATCGTGCTTGCCTTAAAGGGGTGAGATAGTGCACATAAGTGTGCATATTTATTAATTCTATAAACAACCACCATGATGACACTCTTACTTTCAGACTTTGGTAAACTTGTGATAAAATCCATCGATATCTATGTCCGCCTTTGTCTTGGAATGGAAAGTGTTTGTAGGAGACCATGTGTCTTAATGGTTTCCACTTTATTTTGTTGGCAAACAAAACATTCTGCCACAAATATTTGAACATTAGTTTTAAGACCATCCCCCAAAAAAATTTCTTTACCCTGTGGTAGGCTTTTAACAAACCTGAGTGCCTTCCTATCGGTGAAGAGTGGAATTCAGAAAGTACATTTTTCTCGATATGGGAGCTCTTACCAAGATATAAGTGATCCTTGTACCATAGCAAGTAATCTTTCCACCTAAATTTATTAGAGGCACTGGGATCCTATTGCAACTTTTGAATAAATGTCCATATTTTTTCATCATTTTCCATTCGTCCATTGCTTCGGCTATCCAATCTAGTTGGATGATCAAAATAACATAGAGTAATGCTTCAACATCCTTATCTTTCCTGGAGAGTGAATTTGCGACAACATTTTGCTTCCCCTTTTTGTAGATGATTTCAAAGTCATATCCCAACATCTTTGTTACCCATTTTTCTTGCTCTTATGCATATATCCTTTGTTCCATGAAGTATTTAAGGCTATCATGATCAGTTTTAACCTTGAAATGTCTCCCTATAAGGTAGGGGCGCCATTTCTTCAAGGCATGTAGTATTTCCAACATTTCCTTCTCATAAATGGGATTTTTTAAGTTCTTTCCCTTAATTGGATGACTAATGAAGGAAATAGGTTGTCCTTCTTGCATTATTATAGCTCCAATTCCATTTCCTGAAGCATCACATTCCACAATAAATGTTTTTGTGAAGTCTGGTGTCGCCAAAACAAGATATTTACACATGTCCTCTTTGAGTTGTTGAAAGGATTTAGTTTCCTTTGGAGCCCAAAAAAATGTATCTTTCCTCAGTAACGATGTTAAAGGAGCTTCTATTATTCCATAGTTATGAACAAACTTGCTGTAGTACCATGTGAGACCTAATAATCCTTGAATATTATTCAAGGTGTTTGGAATCAACCAGTCCATCATGGATTTAATTTTTTTAGGGTCTACCTTGACACCTTAATGAGATACAATATGGCCCAAATACTCTACCTCCTTTATCCCAAAGAAAAATTTGGAGGGTTTTTCATACAGTTCTTTCTCCTTTAGTAGTTGTAGTACCCTATCAACATGTTGAACATTTTCTTCCCAAGGATTTCTATAGATTAGTATATAATCAAATAATACCAGCACAGATTTTCTAAGGAAAGGATTGAAAATAGAATTCATCAATCCTTGAAATGTGGAAGGTGCACTTGTTAGAACAAATGGCATGACCAAAAATTCATAGTGACCTTCATGAGTTCTGAATGTTGTCTTGGGGATGTCTTCATCCTTCATTTGAATCTGATGATACCCGAAACGAAGATCCAACTTTGTGAATACAACCGCTCCATGTAATTCCTCTAACAATTCATCAATGATGGGAATGGGAAACTTATATTTAACAGTGATCTTGTTGAGCTCTCTATACACATATGCCATGATCCATATAGCTTGTGTACCATTACCACTCGTGCAGAGTTAGAACTTTGGCTAGGCCTAATTATTCCATCCTGTAACATTTCATCTACCATACACTCAATTTCACTCTTTTGGCTATAGGGATATCAGTAAGGTCTGATGTTAGGAGGAACATTGCCTATAATTAAGTGGATAGCATGATCAAAGTCATGAATAGGTGGAATACCTTTGGGAATATATTCAAATACCTTGGAATGCTTATTAATGACCCTTTGGAGATCTGGGGAGATAGAGAATTTTTAGGTTTTAACATCTAATGAGAATAATTGTGCAACTATACCTTGATGTCCCATTTTTAACAACTTTGTCATACCATTAGAGCTTATCACCTTGCTTGGTTTTCTTATGATACCATTTAACTCATATTCTTTACCTTCCCATGAAAATTTCATGAAAAGGTTTTGAAAATTAAAAGCCACTGTTCCCAATGATTGTAACCATTGGACACCCACGACAACATCAAAACCACCCATTAGGATAGAAATCATTGGACTATTCAATACATATTCCCCTATAGCTAGATTGATATTATGGCATTTCCCTGAGCAATTTATAGTTCCTCTATCTGCAATCATTACTTGAAATTCTGGTGCTAGATAAACAAAGCAAATAAGGACTTTGGATAATTTATAGTAAATGAAATTATGAGTACTACCAAAATCAATCAACATTGTCACCCTTCTTCTTTTTGATGTATCCTTCTATATTGAGAGTTTGAGGAGTGCTAATTCTAGTCAATGCATGACAATATATGGTGGGAGTAATTTCTTCTAAAGTAGCTTCTTCTATTTCTTCTGAAGTTGCCTCTTCTTGAGATGCTTTCTCTTCTTTTGGTTCTTCCTCTTTACAATCTATGTCGAATAATTTCTTCGTGTTTCACTTATGTCCCTTACTATACTTGTTGTCACAATTAAAGCATAATCATTTTTCTCTTCTTTCATCTAGTTTTTGGGTTGTCAACCTTTGTGGTGGTTTAAAAGAAGGAACATTGTTTTCTCTATATGTGTTGGAGAAGGCCTTTCTAGTAGTCATTTCCATATTTTTATTTTCAACCTTCCTTTCCATCATGAAATCCTTCTCTAGCATGATGGTTCAAATAGACAGAACTCATGTTGAATGTTATATTTCAAGGTTCCAATAAAGAGATCTAACAAATTATCTTCTAAAATATTCTTCACTCTAAGACTTAGCTACTAAAATTGCTTGATGTGATCTACAATTGAAACTTTTTGCTTAAGATTTACCAATTGACTGAAGAAGGTGTTTCTATTTATATCCCCATATTGTGAAATCAATTCTTCAGTGAATAGACTCCTTTTTATGGTCACAAATCCATTGGTACCATAAAAACTGATCAGTTTCTAAATACAAGGATGAAATAGTTACCTTTTTCATAGTGGGCACCTGGTGTAGATCAAAGAATTGCTCCATCTGAAAAATCCACGTGAGTGGATCCTTGCCATCAAACTTTCACATGTCAATATTGGGGATAAAGTAGTTTCTTGGACCTGAATTGAACCTATGATGTTATAGTGAATCATCAACTTTTGAGGACTCCAAATTCCTACTCTCCAATAGTTTTTCATTTTTTTCCAGACGTGACTGGAATAAGTCATCTTGTTCTGCCTTATCCTCTTCTTAAGTAGATAATTGAGGAATAAATTTATGCCTGATATCCTTGATAAAATCATTCAAGTCTTGAACATATTCTTTACTAGCCATCATTTTGAGATCTTATTTACTATCCGTCCCTTTGAGATCCTCTTTAGTAGCCATCTTCTTTTCCAATTTAGCAAATTCATCAATTTTCACATTTCCTTTAATCATGTCTTCCAACTTGGACACTCTAAAAGAAATGTCTTCCATTTCCTTGTATTTCGAGGATGAATCCTCTGGGGGTTTGAGTGGAGTGTGATTCTTTTCACTTCCTTTTAGTGGAATTTTTAAAAATATCACACCCTAGGGTTTACCACAAATATATCCTTCTACTAAAATCTATTCAAATGCAAAATGGCGTACCTTTTTCAATCCTTGATTGGGAAATGGTTTTAGGGTCGACTTGTAACTAAGGTAAAATTTGAATTATGACTCCTCTAAGTATGAAAATTTGGCATATAGTAACTTGATATGTCCTCTTTCCAATTTCATAGGTATGACCTAATTTGGATGATCCAACAAAAAGTTATTGCAAATATACCAAAGCTTCTAATTTGTGTCCTATCTAGGAGAGCGAACTTGTACTGTATTCCACGTGTCCCCTATTTTTTTTTTGTATCTGAAACTTCTAACATAGATATCCTAGTCCATTATATTTCATATGCAACTAGTATCACTCCATTTGGATCTTGGATTCCTCATATATGACCTTTTTCCCAAGAACACATGTTTTAGACTAGTTGTAGGACTAGTAAAAAACCCTAGATTCCTCTGTAATTATCTCCAAAACTGTAATGGATCAGGACCCTAATTTTGGATTAGAGATATCTAGGCTTGGTTTGGAAGTGGGTTTTTAACCTATAGCTATAATTCCTTGTAGAAAAAAATTTGTAGCAAATGTTCCAAGATGACTCGTTTTGAAGAAGCTAGTCCCGGGGAAAGAGCTTTGATACCAAATGTTAAGAAACAAAGTCCCAGTTATCGCATAAAAAGAGCATAAATAGAAAATAATAGAGTAATAAACACCTAAAATAGGAATAGAAGAGATAAATATCAACCCTCTTTGAGGTAAAAACCTCCTTACACAATGTTCTGAGTACACAAGAAAATATAAGATACTATGATGACTAAAATGAGAATATCTCCTTCCTATATATAGGAGATAAAGGTGTACAATAAAAACTAATAAACCCAATCCTACATAACCACAACATAGGGGGTAATGTGCCGCACTATATGGTGTAATTTGTCATCATTGAGGGATTAACAGACATTGTCATATTCTGAAGAGATGCTTGTACTAGGATCTTATGGTTAATATCATGACTTTATGCTAAGGTATGAGACTTGTTGTGTCAAGTCCAAAACTTATGGTGTATTAATAATTTCACATGACTTATGTTCTACTAAGTTTGGAGGATATACTATGTAATTTATTTCTAGTCATGGTCAACATGTGCTACAAGCCTCCTTTAGGGATTAACTACCCCTAGAGTGATTTACTTTAGCATGTGAGTATATGACTTGGCGTAATACATATGATCATAGGTTCGGAAAAAAAACTTATGAGTATGATATGATATATAAATTATGAAAACACATATGGAACATGTAGAGTTAATTAATATAAACACATAGATGGAGAGAGAATTTGAATTGCCCATGTTTCCACCAAGTGAACTCGAATTGATAAGACATCAGTTGAGTATTAGTTATGGTAAACAAGTTCATTTAATCAAGGAATAAAATCCTTCATTTATGCAAGTGGTTGTCGAAGATGGAACTGATGGAGAAGGACTAGTTCTATTCAATTACATTTAGTTATGTTCAGTTACATTTAGTTCTGCTCAGTCACATTCAATTCTATTCAGTTACATTCAGTTATGTTTAGTTACACTCAGTTGCATGCAGTTACATTTAGTTCCACTCGGTTGCATGAAACTTCATTTAGATCCATTGAGTTCCATTCCGTTGCATGCAGTACCATCTAGTTCAATTCAGTACACTGCGTTAACAACTCAATTAGAGTTAGTTAATTAATGGAATGTGCATATCTTCTTTTGGGAGATAATTATGGAGTTCCATCTTGGCAACAAGTCAGTGAGGGAACATATCTTCTCGTGGAAGATAATTATGGAGTTCTAGCTTAGCACCAGGTCAATGGGGGGCACATGATTGAATATATATTAGTGTTCTAATTTTTAACAAGTTAATGATTCATGCAACCATTTTTTTTTGTATATCCTAATTTGACTTGTTATTTAAGTGTTATGCACTTGGAAAGTTAGATACAGTGTTCCATTTGATCTCCACTCTTAGGTACTCTCAATGAAAGAAATACGCTATTTTGTTATAATCATTCTCTATCAATTATCAATCATACTCTAATATTTTTTGTTGGGTTTTTTATCCTCCGAATCAGTGGAGGGTTTTCCCAGGTATATCCTATGTTTTATGGTTTGATTTATGTATTTGGATTATTCATGAGATGTATACTGTTATTATGAAGTAAAGTTTTAAAGTTCAATTATATTCCTATTTTTCTCAATCACTAACATGGTATTAGAGAAAGGGTATGCAAGAGATTAGTTTTGTGAAAACACTCTAAGCCTCCTGTTGTAGCTGCAACAATTTCCCAAAATTCAAAAAATTTTGGGACCCTCCTTTTAATTCGTTTTTGCTCAGCTCTTTGGTTTTGCTTGATGTTTGTTCAAAGAATATTTTTATGCCAGTGTTGTTTTACGGCTTGCACTAATTTTTTTTCCCTGCCATTGGAAGCATTTGAGACTATGAATCGCAAATGCAGTTAACTGCGTACCCGCCATTGTGGAGAAGTAACAAGAAATCAGGTCCGATCCAAGGTTTACTGGCCTCCGATGTGCTTTATTTGTTTTTTTTTATTATCGGTGGCTTTATTGGAATACCATCGAAACGTGTTGTCTCTACAGTTTCCGTTGTCACGGATGATGGCTTGAGAGTCCCCCTATGGTTGTATTAACCTCTTCCGATCCATGCCATTTTTATTCGCAAATCCTTAATCTTTTAACTTCCACCGTTGCGGCTCTAGAAAGCACTATTCTTCCAATTTAGTTTGCTTATGTTTTCCTCTTGGCCGATCTTTTCGCTTAAGACTTGTTTGTCTACCTCTGATCTTGAATGGTCTGCGGAACTCGGTGTCTTTACGGTTCCCACTGTTGCGGCACTTCAGCCAGCTATTGGTCCAATGTCTTGGTCCGGTGGGCTTCGATGTGAAGCATTTATTTGTTGCTCTTGCTGATGTTCCATTTGACACTGCGGATCTCATAGTCGTTTCATCATCCACCGTTGTGGAGATGTTGCGGACATGATCACCGATCCCGTAGTCATTTTGTCGCCCGATGGTCTTATTTTTTCCGCCGATTATTTGTTTACTGGGATGTATATATTGGGCGTTGGGGTTATTATTTTCTATTGTTTTTATGCAAATTTCTTGTGTGGTCATTGTCATTTCAAGCAGAACACTGTACTCATTGTCGGTACCTCACTCCTAGGTGGCTCCGCTATGGACATTTGTGGATTCTTCTTGGCCAGTCAAACAATGCCTTGCTAGGTAGGCCTTTTTCCTCGTTTCTACCTCTTCCTTTCGAATTGTTGAACTGGGGTTTGTTGCCCTTAGTTAGTTCCTCCCTCTACGGTTAATGAATTCCTAGTTTTATGATTTCAGCCCTTATATAGTACATGTAGATGGTATGGCTGTCCGGTGGGGTTTTTTTGTTTGCTTAATGATTAAATTCGCTGCCGTTATGAGTTTGCGACCTGCACCCGACTGCTTGGGAAACCGGTGCAGACGGGCGTTACGCTATCTGCACCAGTTTCTCCTAGTCTGTGTATGGTCATCTAGGGAGGTTAGTCCCCTGTTAGTTTGTAGAGGAGGGCGTTTCTTGTTTATTTTGATGATTTCAAGGTTTTGGTTTCCTAGTTTTTGGGTCACTCGCATTTCTTGTGGACCAGGGTCGTGGTTTTGAGGTTACACCCCACTTAGGATGAGATTCAGAATGGGACAATTTAGTCCATAGCGCCGAGGGGGTGATTTTAGACTGTTTTCCTTGATAGGGGGAGGGGGATTTTTTTCATTTTAGCGAGGCCATGATATTATGAATCGATTATGAAAATTTTAGTCATGGGCCAGTTTTAGCTCTTTTTGCAGATTGGTTTTGTGCAGGAACACTTGGTAGTTGAATGTTGTTTGTTTATTTTTCATAGCTTCAACCATGACTAGCCTAAACAAGGTAAATGCTCATGTAGTCTATTTTCATTCTTTGAATATTATTTAGAAATGGCTCAACAGGACCTAAAATATTTTGTGTATGATAGGGAAATCCTTCCTAATACGAGATGTCTAAAAGGAAGAAGAAGAAAGCCCCTATAGTGGAGGAGGAACCCGATGTTGAAATTGTCACCAAGGTTGAATACACTTACGAAGAAACCAGATGCATAGTGGGTGTGGAACCTGAATATAAATGGGGGGAAATATACAGACTGATAACACATCGAGAGGTACCTGACATAGGTTTTGAGGAAGAAACTATATATGCAAATATAGAGAAATATGATTTGATGCGAGTTGCTACCAGACCTGAGCTTTTCCCGTGCTCAGAGGTGATTGGATGGATTCTTCCCAGGGTAGATGTAACCACCATGATTTTTTCCAACGTTGAAAAATAGGGTTATGCTACTTATATCCCTAGTTACGTATCGCTAGCCTACCACTTACCGGAGGCCCAGGTATACCTGACTGAAGATTGGCTAAAGAAAATCAATCTGGACCTAGTCGAGACTTTAAAAAGAATGCTGGTACCTGGAAAGAGCTTCAGAACTAGGCCATCAGGGGAATATGACATTGCCACCCTAAGGACCCCTTACAGGTTCATTGCCTTAATGTTGAACAAGATTTTCAGGAGATCCCACGGTAAAAGATTTAAGTTGGGTTGGGTCCCTATCATCTTCTATGTTGCAACCCAGGGGATAATGTTCAACTAGGTGAACATTGTATCAAACAGCCTCTTGGCATGCATTGCTTCAGCTTTGGGAGGAGTGTCCTAGAAAAAATCATTGTTCTACATGAGCTCTATACTGATTGATTGCATACTATGCAACCAACCCTTCCCAAACCTGAGGTGTATTTGGGACCGAGAGAGAACACTAGTATACTCAGCCTACAAGCCATTGTGGGCACATAAGTACCACAGTCACTATAGAGAAGTGTGTGAACACTTCATTATTCCATTATATACATTGATTTTCTTAAAAGAATGCAACTTCATGTCAGAAGAATCATTCCAGGATATTGAAGAATATGCAGATTACTACTTAACGGAGGATGGACTGTATATTGGAATGTATGGATGCTCCAGAGCACCTTCACTACTTCCATATTATGCCACTGATTATGTGGTACACAAGGAGGAAATCAGGCAGGTCTTCTTGGATGGCATAGGGAGTTTTTTATTTGAACATAAAAATGCAACTTATCCTCCCTTACCATTCAGGTTGGGAAGCTATAAGTTCACAAGAGTTAAGAAAGATGATGAATTTGTAGAAGAATTAGGGAAATTCCATTTTGGGGAAATAAATTTCCACAGGAATGGTTCTCGGAATAAAGTGGCAGAGCACTGCAGGGAATAAAATGTACATTTTGAGTATACAAGCCACTGGGACAAAGACGAATCCATTTACTAAAATGAAGAAAACATAACTGCATTAAAAAGAAGATTTAAAAATTAAATCACTACCAAAGGTGGGAAAGGACAAGATGAACAGAAAAGGGCAGAGGAAGAAGAGGCTAGGAAAAGGGATGAAGATGCTAGAAGACTAGCATAGGAAGCCGAAAGATAGCTTAAAGGTGAGGATTAAGAAAAGAGAAAATATGAACAAGAAGCAACTAGAAAGGTAGAAGAAGCTGCCAAGAGGGAAGAAGAAGAAAGGCAAAGGAAAATGGATGAGGAACTTAGGAAGCAAGAAGCGGAAAGATTAAAACTGACAGGGTCTATGACAGAGCAATTAGATTCTAATCCTGTAGACATTCAGGCTTAGGACCTGGGTAATCCTGATCTTCAAGACCCTAAGGAAACTGCTAGCAACACATTAGGACATGCTGTTGTTCCTAACCTAAGACTGATCCCTTTTGAACAGAAGAAAGGGGAAGAGGTGTTGGACTTCAACGCTATTTTTTATGACAGGGAAACAAAAAGAATTGTGAAGAGGACTGCGAGGAAGGTTGAGACTGGGGAGCAATCGAGGAAAATTATAAATGATACAATCGTGGTATATGGGACAAACAAGGACCCCAGATTCACTGTCCGAGCTGGGGCAACATTGATCCATGCTTCTGAGGACAATGTGGATCGGATAATGACTGACCTTGAACAGTTAAAGAAATCTGCTTTACAACTAAGAGATACACTAAGAAGGGAGAGAGAGGAGAGTAATAAATTAAAAAGGAAGTTTGAAGACATGCAACATGAAATAAAGTCTTCGAAAGCAGAGCTCCAATTCCTCCAAGTAGAGAAGAAATATTTGGAGGTTTCCCAAGGAAGTCTGGAGAAATTGCAGCAGGAATGTCAAGGGCTAAGGATAGAAAAGGATGAGTTGAAGACGGTATGTGAAAGTCTTCACACAGAAAAAGATCAGCTACTAGGTAATATATGGGAGTTGGAGCTACAGAAAGCTACCTTGGAGGAGTCCAAGAGGCAATCTCAGGTGCAGACTGCAAAGCTTAAAGAACATGTTACTTCATTAACAACAGCTCTAGAAGAGGCCAGGGAACAACAGGTCAACCTTCAACCTTTCAAGGAGCATGTTCTAGCACAAAGGAGAAAGATGCACCAGCTGCAAGTATCCATAGAAGAAGAGAGGTGCAAGATCTTGCAGGCAGACAATAGACTGGAAGAAATTTTGGAAACTTCTTCATATTTTGTAGACAGATTGTAGGACATCTTAGAAGTCCTGACAGGAAGAATGGCAAGATTAGAGGCCAATGAGGAAATCCCTACTGACCTTCCAGCAAAATATCAACAAGGCCTAAGACAAGACTATGATTTATTGGAGTTTTCCATAAACACAGCCGAAGAATTTAAGAAGGATGGAAAGAAGACAAAGGGAGCTTGTACAGATTTCTGCAGGAGACTTTTGATTACTTATAATCGTTGCCAGGTTACTCCTTAACAGAGAATAGACACCTTTCTAGACCACAAACTGCTTCTGGAGATGTTGCAAAGTAGATATCAGGAAGATGAGCAAAGGATTCAGCACATCAAAGACCTAGATGAGCAGACCCTGAGAAATGAGGTAGCTCATTCAGTGGTCAGTGTACAGTTGCTTGAGGATCAACTATGCCTAAGCTCTGCTGGGATTGAAGTAATAAGAAATCAGGCCGCTAAATTTGAAATCAATATTCATTTTTTATAACCCTCTAAGTTCAAAAACACTGCCTCAGAAGCTTCAGCGTGGAAGAAGTTCTTGAACAGTCAAGCAGGGCCCTCCTCATAAGTGCTTTATTTGTTTGTTTTTATTGTAAATTCTATAAGCACTTAATGTAAGAAAAGTGTGGGAGGTGAAGTGTTGGGGAAGCCCAAGAGTCATTTGTGGGAATCCCAACAATTTTTCTTTTTGTATAAATATAGAATAATTAGATAGGAGAGGGGCTTTTTCTCGGAGAAACTTGTGAACTACTTGTTGTAAGAGGAACTACTTCGTTTTGCAATAATAAAAAATTACAATTTTTCTTGTTGGAGAAAGTGCTATGTGGAATGTTCAAATGTGATGAAATGAACGATGTTGAAGGGGAACTATTTTGTTTTCAGTTGTGTTTCATTAACTGTGAGAGCGCTCTAACTTTCTAAACCTATGTTCTTATTTGGATGTTCTCTGGTTTATTCTGTCATTAGAGGAAATTTCAACTCAAAATGGGCCTTTTAACTTTTATTCAAATTCCATGTCATCATGTGTTAGCCAATGAAATTTATTTAAATTTGAAATACCGTATAGGTCTTAAACACCTTTTTAATATAAATTTGGGGGTTGGTATCATAAAAAAAACTACTTTTTTTGTTTGTATTTTTGACATATCTCCCTGTGTTTTTACTCAAATTTCGATCGAGAGAGCTCGTTAGATGTGGAATTAAATTATGCATCCAACGAGTACCCACTCGACATACTTTTGAAGGACCCCGCTACCCCAAAAACAAGAAATACCTGAAAAATGGAATGATGACATCATCATTCCATTTTTTCAGGTATTTCTTGTTTTTGGGGTAGAGGGGTCCGTCAAAAGTATGTTGAGTGGGTATTCGTTGGATGTAGAATTTAATTCTACATCCAACGAGCTCTCCTGATTGAAATTTGAGTAAAAACACAGGGAGATATGTCAAAAATACAAACAAAAAAGTAGTTTTTTTCTTTTCTTCCTCCAAAATTAATAAATATTATTTTATTATTTTAACTATTATTTTATTAGTTCATTTTAGGAGGCCCATTTTGAGTTGAAATTTCCTCTAATGGATAATTTCCACTATGAGTAATGAATGTTTTAGCAGACGACGAGCTATCTTATTGTGCATATATTTATTTATGTTTATGTGTTTTGATTCTAAGAATAGCTACCTGTGATTGATCTTAACATATGAACAGTATTACATTACTCATGAATTAATAATCTTGCTCCCTAGGGACAACTTAGTTAGTATTGTTTTTTTGTTGTTGTGTGATTTAGATGCGAGAGAGTCTAAGACAAGAGGTAAGAACCTGCGCATCACATTGTGACCACTCCTCGCCTTGTTCATCAATCTGCACCTTAGATATGCACTTGCATATCATACTTAAAATCAAAAATACAAAAATATACATGGTGGACCGGGCCGCAACCGGTAAAACCCTTTGTTTTTGTTACTTTACCTATGGTAGCCGGACCACGAACCGGATGGATTCCCCACACCAAACAGTCACGGGCTAGTTGGGAACATTGACTGGGGGGAATCCATTGCTGTTGGATATGGTGTTCCATTTGATCTCCACTCTTAGGTAATCTCGATGAAAGCAATATGCTATTTTGTTATAATCATTCTCTGTCAATTATCAATCATACTCTAATATTTTTTGTTGGGTTTTTTATCCTCCGAATTAGTGGAGGATTTTCCCAGGTATATCCTATGTTTTATGGTTTGATTTATTTATTTGTATTATTCATGAGATGTATATACACTGTTATTATGGAGTAAAGTTTTAAAGTTCAATTATATTCCTATTTTTCTCAATCACTAACATGGTATTAGAGCAAGGGTATGCAAGAGATTAGTTTTGTGAAAACACTCTAAGCCTCCACAAATCTTGAAGCATTAAGCAAGAGCTATAAGCAATGGAATCAATATCCGTTCGACCAAAAGATCGACTCGAAGGAACATCCAACTTCAATATATGGAAGGGGAGGTTGATCAATATTCTTCAAGAGCATGATCTTGATTCTTTTGTGATATCCATGATCAAAGATCCTAGTACAAATGTAGGAAGAGCAAATTACAAGGATAATCAAGCAAAGGAAAAGAGGATCATATATGATTCCATGAAGGAAAACCTCATGTCAGTGATCACACAATTGAAGAAGGGAAAGGAGTGTTTCGACACACTCACAAATATTTATGAGAAGACGGCCCCTACTCAAAATAGGGCTTTAAATAACAAGTTGCGTAGCATGAATATGGAGAAGGATGAGACTGGTTTCACAAGTAAAGGATGAACTAGTAAGAATCAATGTAGAAACAGATGAGGATGGTCTTCTACAAACCACCATCGACGGACCCCTTTTCATGGGAAAGCTTTCTTGTTTTCATGAATAGAATAAAAGAGAAGCCTAATTTTGAAATACTTTGGTATGATTGCATACAATAATAAGTGTGCATTTAGAACAAGACGATGAGAACTAAGAAGGAGAATATTTCCCTCACAGCAAGAACCAAGAAAGAGAGAAAACCATTTTCCCCAAGAACACTTTCCGTACAAAAAATAAAGAGATCCATAAAGTTATGGAAAAATAAAAACTAATTTGTTTTTATTGTAAAAATGCATGTCACTTCATATGGGATTGCAATACAAGGAAAATATACGAAGGAAGAATTCATGCCTCCACCGCTGTAGAAGGAGGTGAACCTTCTTAAGAGAAATCATCCAATGAACAGGATGATCAAAATGAATATCGCCTTTAATGAAGAATATAATTCGAGATTGGTTTCATGGGTTCCTTATTCCCATGCAGAGACACACTTTCTAGTAAATGCATTAAGTTTTATTTTGTAGTGTTTAAAGTTGCAGTGAATAAAGAAGGACTCCACCTATCTCCGCAAGGGTGTAGAGATCAAGAGGGAGCCCACACAAACAATAAAGATGAGTACCTTATTTGTTTATTTACTGTTATAAATAAAATATAAAAAAAATATGTTTCATGACTACCATATAGATCTTTATTCCTGGACTTGGAATTATGTTTAGCATAAACATTGTTTTTTCTATCTTTATTGGCATGTTATCAATCTCATGAATCCAAATTTTGTGAGATGATATAGGAATGATATAAGAATTATGATATAGGACTGACTTAAGAATTATGTAGGAAATATATATACTCATATAGGAATGATATAAAGATGAAAACATCCTCCATATGACATGATATTTATGGAAGCATGATTGTTTCATAAACTGTGAACATAAGACTACATGATTGGCTAGATAGAGGGCCGCATGCTTACCTCATGAGATATGAACACAGGGATGTATATTTCTTTCATAAAATGAATTTTTGGACTGATATATTACTGATATAGGGATGCATATCAGTAAATAAGGTTATAATGGGTTATGATAAATCGGTTGGTCAATATCTGTACATAACTAGGTAAATCTTTATTAGTATATTGAGATTATTTCATGTGAATAAAATTCATGAGTATGTAATGGTTCTAACCATTAAAATAATTTTTATTGTAGGGAAAATTAATATTCCATTACCTACAAGTAAATAAGGACAAGAATTTGGAGTCATTCTTATGGTTGATCCTAAAAAAGAACAGTTCGGGAGGTTCCAATGTCTCTTGGGAAGTAGACAAAATAGATGGCTTAATTCTATTTGGATAGATGTGAAGACTCGTGAAGATATTATATATCATTTAGATTCATGTGTAAAATAATAGCTTCATATATATATGAACAGAAGTATTTGTGTCTAAGGACCCATATTATG
Source organism: Pseudotsuga menziesii (assembly GCA_001517045.1). Classification (NCBI taxonomy): domain Eukaryota; kingdom Viridiplantae; phylum Streptophyta; class Pinopsida; order Pinales; family Pinaceae; genus Pseudotsuga; species Pseudotsuga menziesii. Next base: position 159,224 of record LPNX010596347.1, on the reverse strand, counting down.
ATTCTCACATTTACATGGTGAGAGGGAGTTTCTAGTCTTGCTTGTTCCTAAAGAACCAGTGTAACTGGATGATGTACCTCTTGTTAAAATGAGATATGCATGATGCTTATATTCAGAAGGATGATGAGAATTGTATTCAATAATATTGTTATGATTCTTATGATTAGTGGCGTGGTAGTCACCAGACGAATATTTTCCTCACTTAACAAAAATGTGCAGTAAAAGAGCCTAAAGAGTTCAGGATGGTGGAATACAAATACATGGCCACACATATGAAGGTAAATATGAAATTTTATAATTTTTATTTCATATTTGTAGGACCTCAAGTCAATTGAGATGTATTTGGTTAGTCACAGGTCGCAGGATCTATTATTTTCTTTGCAGTTTGTACATAGAGATGTACAAAGCATGTGTTGTGGTACCTACTTGGTACAAGTGTATGTGGATTCATATATGTCTTGATTAATAAAATGGAGTTTCAAAGATATATGAAATCTAACTAGTATAGTGATTTATGAATATCACATGTGTTTCTCTAGATAGAACATGTTGAAAAGCAGTAAAGATTTTGAGGGTTCTAGTCAATTATATTTGAGACATCGCACATATCCACATATGAGCAACATTTTTAGCATTTTTACTAAGCTTTTGGGACAATATTTGTATAGTACATAAGAAATCCTATAGTTGAAGAGGGAGTATTGATGTGTATTCGTAGGAGGAAGTAGATAAATTCCCCACCAGTTAGTCATGGTACATGACTTAGGAAGCCAAGGGTTGTGATATATTTTGGAAAAAATTGACATGAGAAGAGACATAGTCAAAGTCCAGAGACTTTTGATACTCAAGAAGAGTTATAGTCTGGATTGTTAGAGGATAGATCTTAGAGAGGTAGTTGGGGTGTTTCAATGTAAAGATAAGGATCATTGAGAAATGACCATGCCTTGAAGAACATCACAAAGAATGGAAATCTCACAAAGAATTTCTCTAGATAACAAAAGATTCAAGAAGTCAACAAATGTTTAAAAGTGAAAGAAAATATAAGTTTTTATTTATGTATGTCATTACACATTTTTTGTATAAATTTGTATGTGATGGATTTAAAATCCATGATTTATAGTTTAGAGAAACTTTATTCTAGATTGGATTTAGATGATGATACTTTGTGTAAGTAGTTGGTTGTTCTTTGGGCAGACCTATTGTATTTTATGCTTTCTACTAGGAATATGTTTGAGTACCTTTGAGGTACATTAGAATATGATATTTATTGTATTTGATACATGGCATACCTATTATTTTATTTTACTATCCAAATATTGTTTTATCCTAAGATAAGCGATGTAATTTGAGTATAGTACTACCAAAGATAAGTGTATTGTGACTAGTACTACAAAAGAAAAATGTATGTCTGAGAGTACTACAGAAGAAAAATTTGTTTTGTGGATAATACTACATACTAAGGAGTAGTGTATCTTGGGAAGCTACCTATTAGGGTGAAATAACTAATCCTACAGTCATTAGGTGTTGATAGTTAAGCTTTCTTGAAAACTCTATGTGTGTTATGATAAACACACATTGAGATGAAGTTTTACTTCATTGAAGTCATGGTCATGTAAAATGACTTCCAATGCATAGGTATTGATGAGTAGATTGAAAATATGTGACAAGACTCTATTTGCGATGAAGTTTATAAACTTTTGAGATAAGCTTGGTATGGCAGATAATGTCTTCCTCACTGAGAGGGAGTCTTGAGAGTACAACTTCAGGAGTTATTCTCCATGACCTTATGTTGTATTAAGGTCTGATACTTATGTTGTACTCAAGTCCAGAATATATGTTGTAATTAGGTTCAGAATTCTCCTTGACCTTATTTTGTATTAAGTTCCGAGACTTGTGTTGTATCAAGTATGGAACTTATATTGTATTAAGTTCACATGAAATTGTCATATTCGGGAGAGATGCTTGTACTAGGATCTTATGGTTAAGATCATGACCTTATGTTAAGGTCTAAGACGCATTGTGTGAATTTTGGAACTTATGGTGTATTAATTTCACATGAATTATGGTGTATTGATTCTCGAGGATATACTATATGATGCATGGCTAGTCATGGTCAACAACTACTATAAGTCTCCTATAGGGATTAGCTACCCCTAGAGTTATTTACTTTATCATGTGACTATATGACCTAGGGTAATACATATGATCACAAATTCAGAAACAATATTATGAGTATGATATTATATATAAATTATAAAAACACGTATGGACCATGCAGATATGATTAATATAAGCATAGATATGGAGAGAGAATTTGAATTGCCCATGTTTCCACCAAGTTAACTTGAATTGATAAGAAATAAGTTGAGTATTAGTTATGGTAAACAAGTTCATTTAATTAAGGAATCAACTCCTTACTTTATGCAAGTGGTTTTTGAAGATGACACTAATGGAGAAGCACTAGTTATGTTCAGTTACATTCAATTATGTTCAGTTACATTCAGTTTTGTTTAGTTACACTCAGTTGCATGCACTTTCGTTCATTTCCACTCAGTTCCATTCAGTTACATGTAGTATCATCTAGTTAAATTCAATACACTCGGTTAACAACTCAATTAGAGTTAGTTAATTAATGGAAGGTTCATATCTTCTTGTGGGAGATAATTATGGAGTGCCATATTGGAATTAGGTCAATGTGGGGCACATGATTGAATATATATCAGTGTTCTAAGTGTTAACAAGTTACTGATGCATGCAACCATTCTATTTTTGTTGTATAACCTAATTTGAATTGTTATTAAAGTGTTATGCACTTGGAAATTTATATATGGTGTTCCATTTGATATCCACTCTTTAGTGCTCTCAGTGAATGAAATGTGCTATTGTGTTGTAATCATTCTCTTCCAATTATCAATCATACTATAAGATTGTTTGTTGGGTTTTTTATCCTCAAAATTAGTGGAGGGTTTTCCCACGATATATCCTATCTTTTATGCTTTGATTTATGTCTTTAGATTATTGATGAAATTTATATGCACTGTTATTGTGGAGTAAAGTTTTAAAGTCTTATTATATTCATATTTTGCTCAATCACTAACATAACTATTGGAAGGAAACCACAAGGGACTAATTGAACCTATTCAATGTTTGTGATGAGGGGGAAATCATTGATAGGTGAAATTCCCTTATAACAATATTGTTGATAAGATACATAAATATACTATAGTAAATGATATAGCTAGATTTACAAGGATCTATGCAACCTTGGATAACGAACAGGCTAAGCATTAGTCAGCAATCATGGAAGTGGGATGTAAAATTTATGAATAATCCATGTCCATCCTTATTGATATAATATCATGTAAATGTTATGCTTCCCCTATAATTGTTGACCAATGTATGCTATGGAAAAAAAATCCAACAAGCATGGATAGTGTAGGTATCCATATGAACAAAGAAGAAGGTTTCCGAATTTGTGAACGATAATGTATTAGAACTAGAGGGAATGAGGACTACAACAAAACTAAATATCTTACCATTGGGACCCTATGAACTACTTATAGGAATGGTCTGGTTAGGGAAGCATAAGGTGATTATGAGCTGCTGCACTAAGACGTTCACTTGTGAAGATGAGAAGGTAAATATCATGACTATTCATGGGATACCTCATAAGGTTTTATTGAGTAATATATATTCCTTACACTTAAATCATATTTCATGTAAAGGATGTAATTTATACCCAATACAAATGATAGATTTTGAGAAGGAGAATGAAGATAAGGTGGAATATTGTTTGGTACTTACGGATTTTCAGGATGTGTTCCCTAAATAATTCCTTGGATTTAATCCTAAGAGGGATTTGGAATTTAGTATTGACTTGGTACCTAGAGAGACACCTATACCAAAGTCCCCTTATCGAATGAGCATACCAAAAATTATAGAGTTGAAACTAAAATTGTAGGAGATGTTGGAGAAAGGATACATTAGACAAAGTGTTTCGTAATGGGGAGATCTAGTCCTATTTGTCAAAAATAAGGATGCAAACTTGAGATTGTGTATTGACTACCAACAACTGAATAATGTAGAAATAAAGAATAGGTATCCTCTAACCTGAATATATGATTTATTCAATCAAGTTGGAGGTGTGAGAGTTTTCTATAAAATTGATTTGAGATCTAGATGCCACCATATTCAGATTAGAAATCAAGACATTCATAAAACTTCTTTCATGATGTGATATGGACACTAGGAGTTTGTGGTGGTTCCTTTTGGCCTTACAAATGTACTTGCTACATTAATGTGCCTCATGCAAAATATTTCAATAAGAATATAGATAAGTTTGTTCTCATGTTTATAGATGATATACTCATTTATTGTAAAATGGAGGATGAGCATGAGGAATAAATGAGGATAGCTATGAAGATCTTGTTAGAACACCAACTTTATGCAAAGTTCAGTGAGTGTGAATTCTTCCAAGAATAGATTTAGTACTCGGTACATGTAATATTATAACAACATGTTGTAGTGGACCCAGATAATGTTAGAGCCATCATGGAATGGGAAAACCTAGCAGATGTAGCATACATGCAGTCATTCATGGGACTAGATAGATACCATCATATATGTAATAAATACTTCACAAAGATTTCTCACCCAATAACCTTTTTGTATAAAAAGGAATCCAAATTTGTTTGTAAAAATAAATGCGAGTCCAATTTTAAGGATATTACGGGGCTATTGACTACTACCCCTATCTTAAAAAATTGCAAATCCCTATGAAGATTGTGCAGTGTGTATATATAGCTTCAAGGAAGGATTAAGATGAGTGCTAATGCAAAATGATCATGTAATATATTACAAGTCATGAAAGATTAAGGACAATGAAATGAACTATGAAAATCATGACTTAGAGTTGGAAACAATAATCCATGCACTAAGAATGTGGAGGTGTCCTAGTGGAAGGAGGTTTTTGCTTAAAACTGATAATATTGGATTGAAATATATGTTTGATCAACAAAAAATTAATTCCTTATAGGAAATATGGTTCTATTTGCTAATCGAATATGAATTTGAAATAAGTCGCATAAAAGGGAAATAGGACATGGTTGTTGATGCCCCTAGTTAGAATGTTTGGTTATTGTACGCAACAAGTGTCGGTACTATAGAAATTGATGTCTATAGCTAGGGTTTTCACCCTAGCTTGTGCTGATGAGCACCTACTAAGGAATCTGAAATCCTTAGTAGCAGTTCAATGAAGTAAATAAAAACAGACTGAAATAAAAACTAAGTTAAAGCAGTAAACGTAAATAACATGAAATAAGAACAACAAATAAATGTGTAATGGTGTTTAGATTAAGATTACCTCCAATGAGGAGGTTGGTGGAGTCCGTTGCGCTGATCCGATGTCGGTGGCTCCGAGCTCCAAGCTGCTCCTTCTCCTTCTCCGATGGTGGAAAATAGGCCAAAAGGGGTCTCAATGGTGAAAATAGCTTGTTGGTAAGCTAGGGTTTCACGAGATGTTTTGGCAGAGTAAGGGTGCTTATGACTGTGGATGTGAAATGAGGGGTCTCCACCACTTATTTATAGTTTTTTAGTGGTGGAATGCTAGCCCATGGATTTTGGAAACCATGTGGTTTAGGGAAGCTTGTTTAAGGTTTTTGTTGTTTTAGGGTTTTCCTCCTTTTTCCTCATTATTTTTATTCCTTTTCTTCCCTTTTGGGGATTTTTGCTATTTTTAGAGGAATTTTGGTTATTTTTGGAGGAAAAAGGGGTTTTTTGGCCTTTTGGAGGCATTTTAGGCCTTTTGGAGGCATTTTAGGCCTTTTGGAGGCTTTTTAATGGGATTTTCAGGGAAATATGGTAGGCAAATGGACAAATGAGCCATGTGGTGAGGTAGATGAGGTAGTTAACCATTTTTGGGTGTTAACAGATTGCCCCATGATGTGCGAGGGCAGGAGCTCATCGTATGGCCGATGGACATCATGAGTCATATGTGGTTTGTCTGGTGGGGAATGGAGAAGAGAAGGGAACAGCTGAAGTCCGGGACACCGATCTCGAACCACCTGCAAGGACTGAAAAGTACATAACCTCAATAATGGATGAGGGATCATCTGATAATATGGAGAAGGCGGGAAT
>LPNX010596347.1:116171-141362 GCA_001517045.1 Pseudotsuga menziesii | reverse complement strand
TGCTGTAAATAAAGGACAGAAATGACTGTACGGCTGCAAGTGGGACAGGTGGGTGTGCAAGTGCAGGAAAAAGGGAGGCAAAGTAGCTGGGTTTCGGCGCAGAAACGAAGGCAAAAAACTGTTCGTGGACCGCCTGTTGGAAGGCAACAGTCGCGCGCAGATCGCGGGTTTAAAGGTAACAGGTGCGGTCTAGGTCGCGGGTTTCGGGATGACAGCGGCGGTCGGAGCACGCCTGTGTAATGAACAGGCACGGTCGGATCGCGACTGTGGGCGGAAAAGATGCGGTCGGAAAACAGGAAGAGAGGCTGACAGCGGCGAACTGGTCGCGGGTTAGGGCTTGAAATGCGCGGTCGGAGCGCAGTTAACAAGGCTGACAGCGGCGACCTGGTCGCGGATTGGGGCCTGAAATGGGCGATCGGGGCGCAGTAAACAAGGCTGACAGCGGTGAACTGGTCGCGGATTGGGGCCTGAAATGAGCGATCGGGTCGCGGTTGCGGAAAGAAAAAACGCGGTTTCCGGCGGCCGAAAACGACAGCCGAAAGTACAGTACAGAAAAAATAACAGTAAAAAGAAACAGCGGAGTCGCCAAAACTGTAGCTAGGGTTTTCACCCTAGCTTGTGCTGATGAGCACCTACTAAGGAATCTGAAATCCTTAGTAGCAGTTCAATGAAGTAAATAAAAACAGACTGAAATAAAAACTAAGTTAAAGCAGTAAGCGTAAATAACATGAAATAAGAACAGCAAATAAATGTGTAATGGTGTTTAGATTAAGATTACCTCCAATGAGGAGGTTGGTGGAGTCCGTTGCGCTGATCCGATGTCGGTGGCTCCGAGCTCCAAGCTGCTCCTCCTTCTCCGATGGTGGAAAATAGGCCAAAAGGGGTCTCAATGGTGAAAATAGCTTGTTGGTAAGCTAGGGTTTCACGAGATGTTTTGGCAGAGTAAGGGTGCTTATGACCATGGATGTGAAATGAGGGGTCTCCACCACTTATTTATAGTTTTTTAGTGGTGGAATGCTAGCCCATGGTTTTTGGAAACCATGTGGTTTAGGGAAGCTTGTTTAGGGTTTTTGCTATTTTAGGGTTTTCCTCCTTTTTCCTCATTATTTTTATTCCTCTTCTTCCCTTTTGGGGATTTTTGCTATTTTTAGAGGAATTTTGGTTATTTTTGGAGGAAAAAGGGGTTTTTTGGCCTTTTGGAGGCATTTTAGGCCTTTTGGAGGCATTTTAGGCCTTTTGGAGGCATTTTAGGCCTTTTGGAGGCATTTTAGGCCTTTTGGAGGCATTTTAGGCCTTTTGGAGGCTTTTTAATGGGATTTTCAGGGAAATATGGTAGGCAAATGGACAAATGAGCCATGTGGTGAGGTAGATGAGGTAGTTAACCATTTTTGGGTGTTAACAATGTCGAGGAAAAAAAATATGCTTATCGACAAGATGAGGACTACCAGAATGTTTGGTATGGACTACAAATAGACGAAACAAAAAAACAAAATGAGGATTTCACTATCACCATTGATAGATTTCTTACTTACAAGGGTAGGCTATATGTTCCTAATTCACCTAGAAATCAAAGAAATGATTTTGAATGAATTCCATAAGTAGTTATACTCGGCACACTCATGGTATAAGATAATGAATATCACAATAATAAAATAGTACTTCTTTCCCTCAATGAAATCATAGATAATTTAATACATTACTCACTATTTAAAAATTATAACAAGGATGAACACAAGCATCCATCTGGTACATTGCATCCTTTACCCATCCTAGAATGGAAATGGGAAATGATTTTTATGGAATTCATCAATGGATTACCAAAATCTAGGACTTATCTTGACTTGATTATGGTTGTAGTATATCAACTGAGCAAGGATGCTCACTTTATTCTTGTCAAGTCAAGTTCTAAAGATATCAATATTGTTAAAATATTCTTAAAATAAATCTTTTTGACTACATAAAATCCTTGAACATATCATTTCATACAGAGATACAAAGTTCACATCAAACTTATGGAAAAATTTATCCATGGGGTTAAGTACTTAGTTGGACATGAGTACAACCTATCACCCTAATACTAATGGACAAAATGAGAGAACAAACCATATTTTAGAGGATATTATTTGGATGTATATAATGGACAATCCTAATAAGTGGGAATAATTTTCCTTCACCTAGTAGAATTTACCTACAATAATAGACAACCGGCCTCAACAAAGATGAGCCCCTTAGAGGTTATGCATGATTAGAAATTTCACAACCATGTCTCTTGGGATAATCAATGGACAAAATCATGCTTGATCCTAATATGTTAAATGAATTTGAACATATTGTTACCAAAGTTATAAAAATCCTGAAAAATGGCTCAAGGTCGCTAGAAAATTTATGCAGACCTCAGTAGAAGACCATAGGAATTTTAAGTAGGAGACCATGTCTACGTTAAAGTAAAAGTAAAAAGAAGTTCAAAGAACCTAATATTGTGTGTTATACTTCAAAATATTGTGTACACTTTGAAATTCTATATAAAGTGGGATCTATAACCTTCCAACTATATTTACTAGTATATGTTAAAGTGCATAATGTATTTCATGTATCATTATTACAAAAGTATGTACATGATACTAATAATGTCATATATTACAGTGTGATACAGATGGATCCAAAAGAGGATTTCTATCCAAAACCGTTACACATCTTGGAACAGAAACATTTGTGTTCTGGAATGAAGAAATCCACCCAAGTAAAAGTAAAATGGGATCACTTCGATCTTGAAGAAGCTACCTGTAAATGGAGGATAAAATGTGGGTTTCATAGATCCATATTTATTATAGGAGTATGTTTGCAATTTATGAAAGAAAATGGATGCTTTTGAATCAAGGGAGAGGGGATGTAATACCGTAGATTTTACAACCCCTGTATGGGGCTAAGTACTAAAAACAATGAAACTATATAATGGGAGTTGCTATATGTTCAATCTATTTATTTAACTATGTTAAATATATTCTTGTGCTTTTAGGGATAAATAATGAATGAGGGATCATGGTATACCTAGGGAAAGAATTATGATAACAAAAAAAATTAAAGAAGTTAAACGAAAAGATGCATTAAACTGAAAATAAATAAAACAAAAATTAAATGAAGGAATATGAATAAAATGAAGATAATATTCTATGAATTGTAACTCCTACTTATGTGGAATAACCTAAGGAATTAACTAAAAATAGTTAACACCTCCTTTATAAAAGAAGGGAGAAAAGAATTCCAAGTTAATTCTCTTGGTGTAAAAAAGAAGAGCAATACAATCTGAAAATAGAAATGAGAGAGAGAGAGAGAGAGAGAGAGAGAGAGAGAGAGAGAGAGAGAGAGAGAGAGAGATGAAAATATGAAAAAAATTTGTTAAAAGGCATAAAACTAAGACAAATTTATTGTGAGGATCTATATAGTGGTATTTTCTTGTAGATGACATGAACTCCATCCATTCATGGTTGAAGATATCTATGGCCATAGAGTGTGTAAGAATATAGGTGTTGTGTACCAACTCATATGAAACTACCTAGTACTAACAATAGTAGTATTATCCATATAGAGTGAGTGTATTGGGTGTTGGTTGGAACAGGTATTGGCTACATAGGCTTGAGTATTGGTTGATTTCAAGGCAGTGGAATTTCCTAGATTAAGCCATGGGTATTGGCAAAGTGATTGGATGAGCACAGGAACAAAGCTGAAGAGAAGATATGCTAAACACAAAGAAAATATGAACAATAATATTAGATAAATAATCCACCTTAGTACTATGATCATACACCTAGGTGCATTTCCTTAGCTTCTATGCTATGTTCTATGGTCTAGAATTAGGATATATTGATCATTTACTGATATTTTTGGTGCTCATGGTTGATCATTTTGATAGTTGAGGTGCTCCAGGTTGATCATTGTGACATAATGGAGCCATCATTAATGATATAACATCCTTGGTGCACTCCCCCATCCTTATATTCAAGGAATATGTTTGACCTTAGGCGCTAGTGCATGTTTGCGGTGGTTTTTGGCCTTCCTTGGTAATTTATTTCCTCTTAGAGCCACTCCTAGTCACCCATGTGCTAAACCATGCCTATGATTCATCCATTTATCATCCAGTATTCCTCACCTAGGTTCACACTAGCATTCGTGATTGTTTGGGATGATTAGGAAGATGATTGCTCCACCTAGGGGGATTTGAGGGTCAAATTATGGTCTGACACTTGTATGCATCTAGATGGCCTCCAAGGCCTCATGATATTTCCCTATTGTAATATAAACATGAAACTGATGTATTTACATGTTGGACCATCATAATAATATCCATTATTGACTACATTTTTGTATGTTATTTTCACTCTTTCTGTTGTTTTGTGCATAATTTGTGTGTAATATCGAATTGTTAGAATATCCTTGGCTCCTAGATCCTACTATGAATCAATTCTCACATAGTATCAGAGATATTTGGAGCTACATATCAAATCTATATTTTTTGAGTTGTTGTTTGATGTATTTTCCAGATAGATTCGAGTGTTTGCATTACGTGTACAATTAGCAGTTTGTCACCCAATGCACAAGAAGAAATGGAGAAGAATATTAGTGATCCCATTGAACTATTTTGAATGGAGGAAAAAATGGTGATCTATATGGTCGAAATTCCTATATAAGGTCACCATGGGGACTAAAGTCAAACCCAACTCTTATTAGAATTTGAATGCCATCTATATCTCCAAGAAGATAGTTCTAATAATGTTTGCAGCAAATGGAGAATGAAGATACAATATGAACAAAACAAACCACACATGAATGAATAAGTATTGCTAAGTAATTTACAGTATCATTCACAATAATCAAATCCGTCGTTACAATAGTTTACATAGGAAAAAAATTCAAATGCATTAGGTAGCAATTCGAATCTATCCACTGGATCTGACTATATCTAACTGACCATATAACTCATGGTGTCTCAATCAATATCATAGTCCAATAGATCAACTCCTAGATGTTCAAAAACTCAATCAATCAATGATAGCTAGTTAACTCAATGCCACTGAGTGTGGTAGGTGGGTAAATGCGCCTACTCCACATGCATCCATGCATAACTAGCGCTAGCTAATTGATCATGAAATAAATGAAAGTCACTCAAGGCTAACTAAGACTAACTAGTTCCAACTCCACCTAATTAATGGAGGTTGGTGTCAGGACTCCCAGTGGCTCCTAAAATGTAGGGATTGGTCTAGGAGGCGCCCAAACTAATGCATGCGCATGCAATAAGTGGCAGTTAACCTCTAGTAGTGTTCCCCACACTCCAATGAATGGTACACATGGCCCCATTAGGCCAAGTGGACCCAATGGTACTAGTGGACCCAAATATTTAATTAAGGTTCCTAAGTTAGGATAATTAATCTAATAGATATTTGACCAAGGGAGGATTAATATTCCTAACACCCCCCTGAATCCTAACTTAGACAACTGTGGGCCCTGGTAACAAGACCATAGGTCAACCAAATATAATATAAAATATAGTAAAAAATGTTACTTAATAAAATCGAGGAAACAGGGGAAAACCTCATAGGAACCCCCCCCCCCCCCAAAATAAGCAAAAATACAAATTTTGAAAAAACTTTGTGAAAATTTTTGCTGCTATTTGCAACACTATGCAGCAGAAGTATATTGGTTCTTCTATGAAGTGAACCCATGAATCCAAACAAAGTTCTTATGTCTGTAGGAATCTTCCTCTTTGGAAGAAGAATGATATACTCAACTGTATTAGAAATATAAACAAGTGCACGGTGAAAACTGGACCCATGTAGAGCAGTTGAAATCAACTAATGAGAGAGAAAACGTTCTTGAGAATTAGAAAGATGTGAGGAAAACCCAAGAACCTGATATATTTCAGCCTTTAACAGCAAACCATGGATGGAAAAATCAGCCCCCAAGTGTTAGGAGCAAGTGTCCAGGTGAATGCAGAATGTCTTTCTCTTACTAGTTCTGTGAAGGGATGAGCATGTGACCAAAGGTAGAGAATCCCTGGGACTGTGGAGAGAAAATTATTGATCTCCATAATCTGATATAGCTTCATAAATAACCAATAATGCACAAAATATTATATCAGCAAACTTATAAGAGAGAACTAACATCGAATCCTCGACAACAAAATTGAAGGAGACTTGCGGTGCTTGATTTGTCACACCAAAATGGATGAAACCTATTACAAGAAATAATGTAACTTATTTAATCTTAAAACCTGAAACAAATATTATCAGATCATAAAATAAATCAGATCCAAATAGGTTCATATCAGATCCAAAACTGTGAAGTGAAATCAAATCCCCAACAACAATTTTGAAGGAGACTCGCGGTACTTGATTTGTCACACCAAAATTGATGAAACCAGCTACAAGCAGTACTAAAAGATCATGAAGATAAAATATTGAAGCAAGTAATATCATATCAGATCCAAATAATATTATAATATCCAATAAATTTCATATCAGATCCAAAAGTTTTCTCCACCGAGATGGTAGATGCACAATTTTCTCCTTCAAAATTCTAAATATTGGTGCATGCAATCATGTAGGAATTTGCTGGAAGATCAAGATCAATGAGAGTGTTTGAATCAATCATAAAACCTGAAATTATTTCCAAAATATACAAATATTTACAAAATATAATATCAGCAAACTCATGAGAGAAAACTGAAATCAAATCCTCAGCATAAATTTTGAAAGAGATTTTTGGTATGTGTTTCTTCACACCAAAATTGATGAGAACAAATACATGCAGTACTGAAAGATATGGAACCCTAGAAAAAAGTAATATCAGATCATATCCAAATAATATCATATCATATCCAATAAATTCCATATCATATCCAGGAGTATGCTCCACCGAGCTGGTAGATGCACAGTTTTCTCCTTCTTCAAAACCTTTGAAAGAGATTTTTGGTACTTGTTTCTTCACACCAAAATTGATGAGAATAGCTACAAGCTATACTGAAATATATTGAACCCTAGAACCAAGTAATATCAGGTCAGATACAAATAATATAATATCAGATCCAATAAATTCCATATCAGATTCAAGAGTGTGCTCCGCCAAGATGGTAGATGCACGGTTTTCCCCTTCTTCAAAACCCTGAGTATCGGTGCATGCAATCATGTAGGAATTTGTTGGACGCTCTAGATCAATGAGTGTGAATGGATCAATCCTACAATCTGATATTATTTCCAAAATATCCAAATCATTACTTATATGCACACTAGCAATATCATTAGAGACAGAGAAATCAAATTCCACACCCTTTCCTGTAGAAATCACCGGTAAGCTATGCACATAATTTATAATAGAAGAATCACTGGAGAATTTTTACATAGAATGGAAGGAGAGATTTTATTCAACAATAAATATTCAAATTTCTTCTTCTAGATTAGCCATGTGAGGAGATGAGATATCAGAGATCTCATACACTTCCTGAGCAACAGGAGAAGGAGTCATTCCAAGGAGACTTTCTTCAATTCAAATTGACTGTGAGTAAGATTTTGCTTCTTCTTCATCTTGAACAACTTCATCAGAGAGAGTAGAGGTAGATAATTTTGAGTAAATAACTCTTATGGTTCTGAATGTTCTCCCCAAATTTCTATAAATATACTCATTATGCTTTCCAAAGGTTCTATCCATTTCTGTCTAGAGATACTTTGGGTATTCTGAAGACTCAATAAGGTAGCGCAAGCTTAGAGACTTCCAAAACGCCATGCCTATTGTTCCAAAATCTCTATCAATGTCATTTAGCCATTCATTATCATATTTATAAGACTCTTTACCAACTACAATAGATACCTCATATAGACCTTATCTCTTCATATATGCGATCATCTTCAACTTCCATTCTGAATATTTTGTGGATGGAGTAAGAAGAGGAACTGATAATATCGAATCCATATGAATTTGAACCTGTAAAATATCATTGCAAAACACTAAAACATATTTGAATTGTTAGAATCATGCTTTTTTTCTCTACATGAACATATTTTTCAAGGTCCATCACACCCTCTTCGCTGCTCTGAATAAATCTAGAGCTAGCAAATCATCATAGGGGACTTCTGTGGAAACCTAGCTGCTTCTATTGTTCGATGGGGAGAAACAAGAATGAAACCTTCCTGAGAAGGCTATGATCCCATATTAGAATTTGAATTCCATTTATATCTTCAATAAGATAGTTCTAATAATGTTTGTAGTAAATGGAGAATGAAGATACAAAGTGAACAAAACAAACCACACAGGAAACAGACAAGTATTGTTTAGGAATTTACAGTATCATTCAGAATAATAAAACCCGGTGTTACAATAGTTTACATAGAAAAATAATTTGAATGCATTAGGTAGAAATTCGAGTCTATCCACTGGATATGACTGTATCTAACTGACCATCTAACTCATGGTGTCTCAATCAATATCAGAGTCCAATAGATCAATCAGTGATATCTAGTTAACTCAATGCAACTGAGTGTGGTATGTGAGTAAAGGAACCTACTCCACATGCAACCATGCATTAACCATACATAACTAGCTCTAGCTAACTGATTGTGAACTAATTGAAAATAAATGGAGGCTAACTAAGACTAACTAGTTCTAACTCCACCTAGCTGATGGAGGTTGGTGTCGGGACTCCTTGTGGCTCCTAAAATGTAGGGATTGGTCTAGGAGGTGACCAAACTGATGCATGCACATGCAGTAAGTGGCAGTTAACCTCTATAAGTGTTCCCCAAACTCCAGTGACTGGTACATGTGGCCCCATTAGGCCAAGTGGACCTAAATAATTAATTAAGTCTCCTAAGATAGGCTAATTAATCTAATAGACATTTGACCAAGGGAGGATTCATAATCCTAACAACTCTGTTGTTGAGAAATTGAAGTTCTTCAACAGGATTGATGAATCATTTGGAATGCTTTATCTCATCATTTCAAGAGATATACTCTTCCATGTACATAGTATAACAACTCCCAACAAAGTATGGCTCAAGCTTGATACGTTTTCTGGGAATATTGATGAGATGAGAGGTCACCAACCTGAATGAGTCCATCTCACTTTGAGTTAATCCAAGACCTCTTCACCAATTTCAAATAGTTGGTGCTTCAGCTGAAACGGTGTGGCATAGAAAATAAGGTGGAGAAGCTCATATTTTCCATACTTTCTAATATAGGGCCATAGTACTCAGTGTTTGTGTTAACATTCCACTCTAGCAAGATCACAGCTTGAAACTGGTGCATGCCTTCACTAGATGACTTCATGGAGTCACTAACTCAAGAGAAAGACAAGCTAGTAGAAATGGGCATGATCAAATTCAGTAAGGATCAATCCCTTACAGCAGGAGTTTTGAATCCAACCAAAGGCAATAAGAAAGACATATATTTGAGGTAGTAAGAGAAGAAGAAGATGGAAAAACCCAAATATTTAGATGGGGGTTTGAATCCTTCAAAAGACAAGGATGAGAAGAAGCAAGAAAAGACAAAATGAACCTATTATCACAAGGGGTGGAATCTAGAGAGTGCATGTCTGAAGAATTCCATAGATATGATGGTGTAGCTTCTTGAGAAGAAAAAAATCCCACTTCCTGAGGGCACAAGGAAGAAATATGGTTGTTCAGGCTCATACAACAAAGAAAGGTGCAATGCTTTGGTTGTTGGTTCTTCAAACTCTTTTCCTTCATCATAGATTCATGAGCTTACAGGAATATGGCTTCCATAGAATACTTCTTCTTGGCCATGTATTCTAACAGTGGTCCATCCATTCATATGGGTGATGATTTAGAGATTGAATCCAAAGGGATTGGCAGGATTGATATTGAATATGGGTACTTCAATAATGTTTTGTTTGTACCTGATCTAGCAGTGAACCTACTCTTAGTGTATCAAATGACTCACACTGGTGAATCCAAGAGAGTAACATTTAATCTAGACATAGTGGAGATAGTAGAAATATCTACAAACAAAGTAGTGGCATTGGGGTTTGTTTATCATAATGCAAGAATATACAAATTCTCCCATTTCCTCCCCTACTCCGAAGGGAATGTGATTCTATCACATGCTAATGAGACAAGTAGGTTGTGGCATGAGAGATATGGTCATTTCAACTACAAGTACCTCCCGAAATTGAACAAAGAAGGCATGGTGGAATGACTTCCTTCTATCAAGTTCTCAAATGGCACATGAAAAGGATGTGTAGTGGGAAAGCATGCAAAGCACAGATAGGAGAAAGCAAAGGCAAGGAGAGATGTCCAAGTGCTTGATTTGGTTCATTCAAATATTATTGGGACTCTTCCCACACCCTATTATTGGGGATCAATATATGTATTGAATTTCATAGATGACTTATTAAGGTATTTCTAGGTATATTTCCTCAAACTAAAATCTGAAGTCTTTAAGACTCTCAAAGTTTGGAAAGCCTCGATTGAGAATGCATGTGGGAAAAAGATAAAGGTAATTAGGACTAAAAATGGCAAGGAGTATTTGAAAGATATTTTGTATAATATTTGTGAATAAAAAGGAATCCAAATGCATCATTCAGTTCCCTACACACCATAGCAAAACGGTGTTGCAGAGCATAAGAACATGGTTCTCAATGAGATGGAAACCTGTATGTTGGAAGAAAAGGATTTGAAACCTAATATGTGGGATGAATCCATTAAATATGCTACACATGTTCAAAATATATCTCCTCATAAATATTTTGATGAAAAAAATCCATATGAGGCTTGGTTTGGTCACAAGCCAAGTGTTTCACATTTCAGGGTCTTTGGCTCAAAGGCTTGGGCTAGGATTCCTCCTAAGAAGAGAAAGGCCTTGAAACATCAAAGAAAAGAGTCCATATTGGTTGGATATTATGAATATGAAAATGGATACAAGTTTTTTGATCGCTCATATCATAAGACATTCATATAAAGGAGTGTACAGTTCAAAGAAGAGATCATGCAAGAGGTAAACTATCTCAAGGCGAATGCTCACATCCTCCAGTCCATGATGATGTAAGTGATGAATATATTTATGATTTTTTTTTATTATGATATTTATGAATATTATATTGACATGAATTCATATCATAACTCACCCATTTGTCCCAAGTTGTCTGCTAAAACTATTGAAGCATCTAGAAATCTAGCTAGTAATCCACTGGATCCTAGGAAGACTAGATCTCAATTTCACAATGCTTTCTCTGCATGTGAATTGAATATTGTTGATAGTTTCTTAATGATGGTTGGATATGATCCTGAAACATATCAGGAAGAATCACTTGGACCAATATGGAAATCATCCATGTAAGAAGAGTTCAACTCATTGCAAGACAATGAGACTTGGGAATTGGTTCCCTTTCCCTTCAAGAGGAAACTAGTGCAATGCAAGTGGGTCAATAGGAAAAAAGTGGATTTTGATGGTTCCTATATCAAGTATAATTCATTTTGGTTTCCAAATTCTTATCTCAAGTCCAAGGAGTGGACTATATAGAGAAATTTTCACCGGTTGCAAAGATAGACTCTATCAGACTAGTCTTATCCATTGATGCATATAAGCGCTAGGAGGTTCACCACATGGATGTGAAGAGTGCATTTATTCATGGTGAAATTCAAGAGGAGATATACATGAAAAAACATTAATTATTTATTGAGGATACTTCACTTTTATGAAGGTTAAATAAGTCTCTCTATGGCCTCAAGCAATCCCCTAGGGATTGGTATGCCAAGATGGACAATATTTTGCTTTCGCTTGGCTTTGAAAGATGTAAATATGATAATAATGTGTATTTTCAAAATTTTTGTGAATTATTGCAGGTCATAGTGTTGTATGTTTATGAAATTTTGATTACAGGTAGCTTCACTAAATAAATTGGACCGATAAGTCTTCCTTGCACAGTGAATTCTCCATGACTGACCTTGGATTATTGAAGCAATTTCTTGGATTGGAAATTAAGCAATTCAGAAGAAGGGATCAAGGTAAGACAAAAAAAGTATGATGCAGAACTATTATTGAATTTTAAAATGGCTGAATTTAAGGAATCCAAGATGCCATTCCTTTCAGGTATAAAACTAGGTGAGTTTGGTGCATCTCCATTGGTGGACAACTCATTGTACAAACATCTAGTTGGGAATCTACTTTACCATACACACTCTTGACCAGATTTGAAATATTTGGTAGTTTTTGTAGCTATATATATGTAGCAGCATCATGATATCCATTGGAAGGAAGCCAATACGATCCTGAACTATGTGCAAGGAACCATACACTTCGAGGCACATTATGTTATTGGTTATCCACTATAACTAGTTGGATTTACTGATTCTGATTGGGTTGTAGATCCCGTTGACACGAAATAAAATTTAGGTTATTTATTAATTCTTCCACATGGTCCCATATTATGGAAAATAAATAAACATCACATCATGTCCATCTCTTCATCTTAGGTCAAGTATAGAGGAGTAGTGAACGCAACTACACAATGTTTGTGGTTGCAAGGTAATCTTTGGGAACTTGGAGTTGCATTGATTCACCCACAATTGTTTGGTGTGACAATAAAAATGAAATAAATATTTCCACTGATCCAATGTAGATACATAGGACCAAACACATTGAGATACACATGCACTACATCCAGATCTTGGTCCATGACTAGGTGATAGGCTTGCAGTATTTCCCATCTACAGTGCAAACTGCTGACATTTTCATAGAGAAGACATTCACCTATCTGAGATCCCTTCTTGGAGTGCATGACACATGGTGATGGCTGATATTCAATTTCATATTTTTCTTCATGTCCATTTTAGATGGGAGGTTTTGTTCCCATGTGGCTTTCCTCCTTACCTTGGTTTTTATGGACAAATAAAATTCTGGTTGTATGAGGTGAATTAAGCCTTAATTTCCAAGGCCTCAATAATATTTTGGTTAATTTGTACTAATCTAGGCTTAATGGGGGGTGTTAGATAAATAATCCACCTTAGTACTATGATCATACACCTAGGTACATTTCCTTAGATTTTATGCTATGTTCTATGGTCCAGACTTAGGATATATTGATCATGTACTGATAGTTGAGGCGCTCCTGGTTGATGATTCTGACAGTTACGACACTCCTGGTTGATCCTCCTGACATACTAGCACCATCATTGATGAAAGAACAGCCTTGGTGCACTCCCCCATCCCTATATTCAGGGAATATGTTTGACCTTAGGTGTTAGTGCATGTTTGTGGTGGTTTTTGGCCTTCCTTGGGCATTTATTTCCTCCTAGAGACACTCCCACTCACCCATGTGCTCACCCATGCCTATAATTCCTCCATTTATGATCCAAAATTCCTCACCAAGGTTCACACTATCATTCATGACCGTTTGGGATGATTAGGACGCTGATTGGTCCACCTAGGAGGGTTTGAGGGTCAAATCATGGTACAACACTTGTATGCATCTAGATGCCCTCCAATACCTCATGATTTTTCCTTTTTGTAATATAAACATGATCTAGAAATATTTACATGTTGGATGGTCATAATAATATCAGTTATTTTCTACATTTGTATATGTTATTTTCACTATTTCTATTATTTTGTGCATAATTTGTTGTAATATTGAATTGTGAGAATCTCGTTGGAACCTAGATCCTATTGTGAATTAATTCTCACAAATAGATAATTCCCAATATATATCCCTAGATAGACTAGAACTTGGATAGAGAGTGACTACGAGGAAAATAATACTAGAGTTTCTTACACATCTATTGTTGGGTGGATCGAGGAAATCCCCATAGTAGTTGCAAACAGATCAACAGTAAATGGAACATATGATTTCCGAGCCCTAGATATGTCTAGTTCTATATGTATTGAATGGTATTATGATTTTTTTATGAATGCATATATTGTGTAGATCTCATAGATTACCTAGAGGTAAATCTAGAAATGCAGTATGGATGATGAGATGACGATATGCATGAATATCCGTTTATATTTGTGGTCTCCCTAGTGGGGAAAATCGATTATCAAAAATAATAATTATAATTTAAAAATCCTTAACATTTATTAATAGTTAGTGGATATCCTAATAATATACCTATAAGGAATAATAATTATCTCACAATTAATCTTCTGACTGAAATAATCTAAATGGATTAGATATCCAAGTCCTTGACTTACATAAGAAAAAACAAATTTTTTTTGGGATCTAGATTTGGAAAGAATGTCTCGATGAAGCATCCATGACCTGCACAGAGAAATATTATCAATTTAGGACAAGATCATATAGATAGGTAAATAATTCATCAAGGGTGGATGAGACACATCATTTACCTGTGAGCCATGGGATTCTCTCTCGATCCTACCTACACATGAAACGCATAGTGGGGTTAGTAATTAATAATAAAGATGAAATTAATAATAAATGTAATAAAAAGGAAATCGGTCATGATAGATCATCTTAGAGACAATGCATGAGTAAAAAAATATCTAATTAATATCAAGAATGATATCTAACCCTTATTATACTAATGAAATATATTCAAGATATGTATGAAGGATGCTTGTGTAAGCATTCCCTCATTAACTAAATGAACTATGTATTTATCCTAACAAATCATAAGATGAATACGTAATACATATATGTTGTTAGATTAATAATCCACCTTAGTAGTATGATCATACACCTAGGTACATTTCCTTAGCTTCTATGTTATGTTCTATGGTCTAGACTTAGGATATATTGATCATTTATTGATAGTTGAGGCACTCCTAGTTGATCATTTCAACAGTTGAGGAAGTACTGGTTGATCATTCTGACATACTAGTGCCATCATTGATGGAAAAAAAGTCTCGGTGCACTCCCCCATCCCTAGATTCATGGAATATGTTTGACCTTAGGCGCTAGTGCATGTTTGTGGTGGTTTTTGGCCTTCCTTGGTCATTTATTTCCTCCTAGAGCCACTCCCAGTCACCCATGTTGTCACCCACTCCTAACATTCATCGATTTATGATTCAGCATGCCTCAATGAGGTTCACACTAGCATTCATGACCATTTTGGATGATTAGTAATTTGATTGGTCCACCTAAGGGGGTTTGAGGGTCAAATCATGGTATGAAATGTGTATGCATCCAGATGGCCTCCAAGGCCTCACAATTTTTCCCTTTTGTAATATAAACATGATCCATACATATTTACATGTTGGATTTTCATAATAATATCAGTTAATTTCTATATTTGTATATGCTATTTTCACTCTTTCTATTATTTTGTGCATAATTTGTGTGTAATATCGGATTGTGAGAATCTCCTTGGATCCTAGATCCTAATGTGAATGAACTCTCACAAATAGATAATTCCAAAAATATATCCCTAGATATACATGAACTTGGATCGAGAGTGACTATGGGGAAAATAAGACTAGAGTTTCTTACACATCTATGGTTGGGTGGATCAGGGAAATCCCCATAGTAGTTGCAAATAGATCAGCAATAAATGGAACATATGAGTTCCTGGCCCTAGATATGTCTATTTCTCTATGTATTGAATGATATTATGATTTTGTTATGAATGCATATATTGTGTAGATATCATAGACTACCTAGAGGTAAATCTAGAAATGTAGTATTGGTGATGAGATGATGATATGCATGAATATCCATTTATATTTGTGGTCTCCCTGGTGGGGAAAATGGATTATCAAAAATAATAATTATAATTTAACAATCCTTAACATTTATTAATATTTAGTTGATATCATAATATACCTGTAAGGAATAATAATTATCTCAGAATTAATCTTTTGACTGAAATAATCTAAATGGATTAGATAGCCAAGTCCTTGACTTACATAAGAGAAAACAACATTTTTTGGGATCTAGATTTGGAAAGAATGTCTCGATGAAGCATCCATGACCTGCACGGAGAAATATTATCAGTTTAGGACAAGATCATGTACATAGGTAAATAATTCATCAAGGGTGGATGAGACACATCATTTACCTGTGAGCCATGGGATTCTCTCTCGATCCTACCTACACATGAAATGAAGAGTGGGGTTAGTAATTAATAGTAAAGCTGAAATTAATAATAAATGTAATAAAAAGGAAATCGGTCCCCATAGATCATCTTAGAGACAATGCATGAGTAAAATAATATCTAATTAATATCAATAATGATATCTAACCCTTATTATACTAATGAAATATATTCAAGCTATGTATGAAGGATGCTTGTGTAAGAATTCCCTCATTAACTGAATGGACTATGTATTTATCCTAAACAAATAATAGGAGGAATATATAATACATCTATACTTGTAAGTGATCACATGCATTCATAGTGAAGGGAGATGCCACTACCCTAGGGTAGCACATTGACCCCAGCTAATAAACAAGTTATGTAAACATAAAATAAGTAATATATGTATGCATAAGGTAGATTCCTTGTAGTCGTTGTAGGGCATAAAAATCATCCATTAAACAATAATATATATCAATCTTATCCCATGGACCAACGCCCATACCTCAAGGAGGCCAAGCATGGCTTGATGAAGTGAACCTAAGTTCATGAATGAGGAGCCTACCTCTGGGATCAAATCAAGGTCATGTCCTCCCAATAAATGTATGATCCACCAAGAAAGGTGAACCTATGAAATTCTATAGTGAATCATGGTGTGATTGATCTCTCCATTATTGGAGAGGTCAAGCCATGGTGTGGAACTTATAGTGTACACTAATGAGCAGACTGTCAATATCTATTGAGATAGAGGTTCTCTAGTTGGTAAATTCATATTCTATTGTTTGAAACAAGTATTATAAAAATGGATGTTCGAAAAATGTGGGATCAAATCCACTTACCAAGTGTGGTGGGAGGGATACAATCCTGAGAGAAAGTGCACAAGTTGGAAGGTCAACTCCCTTTCCATAATATTTACTAGCCTCCATGTGAGTTCAATCCTAAACCTTTGTACAACGATGAGCTAACCAGGTAGGGCATGGCCATGGATCTACCCCCACATGGTTTTGTTACCAGCGTTCATATTTATGAATTTGGAAAAGGATCAAGTGAAGAATGATCTATTTATGAAATGGGAGGGAATGTTGTTGATCATCCCTTCTAGGGAATCTTCGAGAAAGGCCATAAATCCAAGTAATAATGGTGACCTTATCATGTGCCCCCCATGTGTTAAAAAGAAGTAATTGTATAAAAATAAACCCAAATCCCACCTCTAAATGAGGGCATGTGTCGTATGTTACTTAGTAAATGAAACCAAGAGTGGAAGGTGCCTCCATGAAGACCGATTAGGAGAATACAAGTGGAAAAATCAACTAGCTTTATGGTAATTTAATTGGAAACATATGGCATGCTCCTTTGAAAATTAGGATACCATGTGTATCTATGGTAAAGGTAATATAATTATGGTTAATTAATTAGATGATATAAGGTAGCATGGATAACAAAACGATAATAAATAAGCGGCATATATAGATAGATACCTAGGTTATGTAATTCAATGAATGGGGTGTAGATATAATGTAATTGTTGACCCCATTCCTTTGGCACTATAGTTATCATGTGACAAGTACAAAGGTACCTGGCATCTAGGATGACATGTATGCAGAAGGGTGGTACCAACTAAGGTCAATATCTAGTCACGCATATGGAAATTGAATTGGAATCTTTTAGATAATCCCGAAGAATGAGAGAAACCTCCTATAATAAATAATGAAAATGCACAATATAAAAGAAATAGCATAAAACAGAAGGAATTTATTGATCTCATGCCACTTCGAGGGGGAAACTTCCTTTGAGAAATTCTTATACAAATAGCTCATGGATTCCTTCATTGGCCTCAACACGTACTTATATAGAAAGTCTAATATAAACAACTATTACTCCCATGAATGTGGCATAAAACAATATACTCACAGGAAATATTACAAATCAAATGCATCCAACAATAATATACTAACAAAGTAAAGAGAAGCGTTGACACAATTTTCTAACATCCACTCCCTCTTAGAAAAGTGTTGTCCTCAAATATTTAGATGTGGGAATTGTTGATGAATATGAAGGAGTGGTTCCCATGTAGCATCCTTTAGTTGAATCTCATGCCACTGAATTAATGCATCTGTCATGGATCAAGAGAGAAGATGACGAGTGTTCCTATTGAGGATGGCCTCCAACTCCAAAATGATGGATCCTTCATTATCCAATTCTGCTAAAATAGTTTGTTCTCTATTGTTGGTGCCAATATCTTTCTTAATACAAGAGACATGAAAAATTAGGTGACGCGAGAAGAAGGAGGAATTTACAATTTATAAGCAATAGACCCAATATTCTAAACAACCTTATATGGCCCATATAACTTTGGATCCAGCTTAGGAAACCATTTGAGTTTTTGGGAGGATTTCTTGTAAGGTTGTAGAAAAACAAAAACCATATCACCAAATTTAAAAATGCACTCAGAATGATGTTGGACGGCTTGTTGTTTCATTCGGTTTCTTTCCATGTGAAGATTTTCCTACAAACTTTGAAGAATATGATCTTGGTTTAGTAGAATCTTGTCAAATTCCTGAAGTGGTGAACTACTAGGGGTGTATGGAAGGAGCATTGGAAGTGGATGACCATAGACTACTTCATATCAAGTAATTTTATATGTAGTGTGGTAGGATGTATTGTACCACCATTCAGCGATAGGGAACCACTTTGTCCACTTATGTTGTTGTTCAAATTTGAAGCAACGAAGATTAGTTTCCAAACATTTACTGATAACTTTAGTCTGACCATCTGTTTGTGGGTGATACCCTAAATTCATCTTCAGTTTGGTGCCAGTGTGGTGAAATAGTTCTGTCCAAAAATGACTTGTGAGAGTTGCATTATGATCTAAGATAGTCGAAGAAGGGATTCCATGAAGACGGGAGATATAGTCCATGAAAATTTGTGCGACTAAAGAGGATGTATATGGAAGGACGGGGGCACAAAAATGATTATATTTGGAGAGGAAATTAACCACAACCAATATCATTGTCTTCCCTCCATATTTAGGAATCCATTCAATGAAATCCATCAAAATATCTGTTCAAATCTGTGTAGGGATAGGAAAGGGTTCAAGAAATCCTGGAAGGAGTGTGGTTTCACCCTTTTGGAACTAGAAGGTATTACATTCCTGCACCATTTGTTGAATTTACCTTTTCATTCCCTTCCAAAAGAAGTTATGTCATTCCCTCTCATACGTTTTTAGGAACCCGGAGTTCCCTACTGATGTAGAAGAATGGAGTTCATAGAAGACATCCTGTTGAAGATATGTGCTCTAGGGAAGCACCATAGGACCCTTGTATCTCAAAGAAGCACTATACAAGGGATAATGTGGTACAACATAAGGGTTATTGGCCAATCATTGGATTATTTAAAATAATAAAGAGTCATTGACATAGTCTTATTCAACATATTGCAACCAATTTGAAATGGGCATGGAAATAGATGAAAGCAAAATGTGGTTATCAAATATTTGACAAATAGAATACCCCACAAGATTGTCCTTACCCTTCTTGTAAGCGATCTCATAGTCATAACGCATGAGTTTTCTCAACCATTTATATTGTGTTGGGGATGAAACCTGTTGATCCAGGAAATATTTCAGACTCTAGTGATCATTCTTAATGCATAAATGATTCCCTAATAGGTATGGATGCAAAATCACCATCATCTCCTTCTCATATGTAGAGGCATCTAAATTTTTACCAGAAAGGGATTTACTGGTGAATGCAATGGGATGCTCATATTGAAGGATAATAGCTCCAAGTCCTTTTTTCCAAGCATCACTCTCAATACTGAAGGGCTTGGAAAAATTGGGCATAGCTAAAATATGTGTGGTACACATAGCTTGTTTCAGCTTGTCAAATCCACATTCAGTAACATGAGTCCATGTAAAAGCATCCTTTTTCAATAGAGTTGTTAATGGGGCTTCAATATTCCCATAATCCTTGAAAAATTTGTGATAGTACCCAGTCAGTCCCAAAACAACACAAAGGATCTTGAGTGTCGGAGGATGCGGCCAATTTTTTATGGCATCTAGTTTGGAAGGATCTACGTGAACCCGTTGTACTGAAACAATATGCCTCATATAATCTACTTTCTCCTTCCTAAAAATACATTTAGAATATTTGGCACATAGATGATGATCACCAAAAAGTTGCAGTACAAGATCCAGATGTTGGAGATTCTCAGTCCATGTTTTACTATAGATGAGGATATCATCAAAGAAGACCAGAATGAAATTTTCCAAGTAGGGCCAGAATATTTTATTCATAAATTGTTGGAATGTGGAAGGAACATTAGTGAGGCCAAAGGGAATGACCAAAACTCATAGTGGTCATCATGTGTGGCGAAATCCATTTTAGGGATTCCATCCTCGTGAACCTGAATTTGGTGATACCTAGAATGAAGATCTAACTTGGAGAAAACCATGAAGCTCATCAAGAAGCTCATCAACAAGAAGAATTGGAAACTTATTCTTGATTGTGATGTGATTAAGTGCTTGAAATTCAATGCAGAGGTTCCATGACCCATATTTTTTCAAACAAGAAGAACTAGTGAATAAAAGGAACTGGTACTAGGGAGATTAATACCTTGCTTCAGTAAGTCCCGAATGAGCATCTCAATATTTGTCTTTTGGTGAAACAGGTACCGATAGGGCCTAATGTTAGGAGGGATGCTTCCAAGAAGGAGAAGTATATTATGGTCCTATGGTATTAAAGGTGGAAATCCCACTAGTTCAGCAAAGACACATGCATATCCATCCAAAATTTGTTGTATATCTAAGGGAGTAGTGGAGACCGCTGATGGTTGCATATGAATGGAATGGAGTTGAGCGATGATACCATATGAATTCTTCTTAGGGATATTTTCCATGCCATGTGAACTGATGATGCTGAGAGACCTTGGTTGTAATTATCCCTTCAATGTGTTTATTTTCCATTGACTTAAAAATGCATATGAAGTTCAACACAATCTCATAAGATGGGTCCAAGTGTGTGTAACCATTGCGCAAAAAGCCACATCACATCCGCCTAAGAGAAAGGAAAACATGTTGGAGCACAAATTATAATATCCAATAGAAATACAAACATTATGACACATCCCTATGCAAGGTAAGGTTCCCCCATTGGCAATCACGACTTCAAATCTGGAGCAAGGATGGACAAAAAAATCATCCTGTTTGGCGATCTGAGGATCAATGAAGTTATGAGTGCTACCAGAACCAATGAGTATTGTAATGTTAGATTTTTATCATTCAAGATAGCATTATCTTAGGATATTTAACTAAGAGAATAACAAGCATAGCAATCAAACATAAAATACAATGAACACAAAGTTTTTCCTTGGGGAAACCATAAAGGAGAAAACCCCGCAACTTCCTCAAAGATAGAATCAACACCAAAAGAAAAACCCCAAAAACAATAAGATGATCTTCTGACAGCAGTAGTCTCTCTCTCTCTTGTCCCAACAACTTATTCTCTCTCAGTTATGCACTACAACTGATTTTGAGTGAATGTGTGATAAATAGAGAGGTTCAATCTCTATTTATACTAATTTTTGACTTGACAATAAATCACTAGGGCCGACTTCTCTAGGAGAGTCTAATAACCCTAGGGACCTATTGCAGCTGCAACTTCTTTCCCAAATTTTTGAAAATTTTTGGACCCTCCTTTTGATTTTATCTTGCCTAGATTTATTTGGTTTCCTGAACTCTGTTTTTTCCCTTTGCTACAAATTTGGGTTGTTTGAAGTTGAATTGAGGTCAATTGTTTTCATGCTTTTCAGAAAACTACTTTTTGTCTGCCAATGCTTTTGACTATGGATTTTAAAGTTTGATTTGAAAATGATGTCCTTTTGATCTGAATGATTTCCTTCATCGCTATCGGAATTAAGTTGAACAACAAATCAGGGCATTAGTTCTCTATGCCACCAATGGAAAGTCCTATTTTTCACCAATGCACATCTATCTTTTTTGTTTTACTGTCGGCGTTTTTTGTTTCATCAATGTCAGAGCATTAGTCTTCTAAGTCACCACCGTTTCGGAGGGCAGATGGCAAACGTTCCGATGGATAGTTCTTATCCTTGCTGATTCCGTGGTTTATTGCTTTTCATTATGTTTGTTTTCTCTTCACTATTGAAATGATGTTCAACTTTGATCGGAGGGCTAGTAATTTTTTTTGTTGACACGGCGGCTGCGTTAAGATTTAAACTTGTCGATCCGTAGTCCTTAGTTCTTTCGATCGCTGATGATTTTCTATTGTCTTAGAAGCCATAGTCAGAATGTCTTCCATCGTTGCGGTTACATAGTGAACTAATTGATCAATGCATTAGTGGTTCCGATCTCCGACGCTTAACTATCGGCGATTTTTAGTGTTTGGGAGTGCCGACACTGTGGAAGGGTTGAATACTAATCTGCCGATGCATTACTAGCTAGTCCTTCGAGCCTCCAATTGCTGATTTTTTCTATTGCTGTGGAACCCTTAGTCTATATGACTTCTGTCGTTGTGGATCCTTAGTGAACTAGTCATCTGGTATATAGTGCTTTCGTTCACCGATGCCTTGGTTTTATTGATCAAACTTTTACTTTTGATGATTTTTTTTTTCCATCGGAATGGTGTTGATGATTGATTGGAGGACTAGTCCTTTGTGTTGCCGACACGACAACACCTTTGAGCTTTGAGTCACCAATATTTAGTAGTTAAAGCTTCTGATCATTGATGGTTTCATGATTACCGAGACTCGTAGTTGGTTTGTCACCCGCCATTGCAGCTTTCTAGTCAACTATCTGCCCGGTGTTAGTGGTTCTAATCGTCGATACGTAGTCATCGCGATATTAGTCGTTGGAATCACCGACATTGCGGAAATGTTTTTTTTTGAGTCGTTGATACGTAGTATTTATAACCTATGATCGTCGAGGTTTTCATTTGATCACAGAAGCCGTAGTCTGATTGTCTTCCATCGTTGCGGTTGCTGAGTGAACTGATCATCCAATGCTTTAGTGCTTCTATCCGGCGATGAGAGTTTTGTTTTTGCCTGAGTCTTAAGTAGTTCTACTCATCGAGAGGGTTTTTCCCACCTTATGTGCTTTTACTCTATTTTATGATGGCAGAGTTGTTTCATTGTGTTTGGTCAAGTCGGGGTTTTTTTCGAGATGAAGAGCGTAGTCAGGGTTCGTTGTTTTGAGGATTGGCGGTTACAATGATGTGGCTCATGCTTTTATTAGAGGAGTTTGGGTTAGTTTAGATGCAAACTAGTTTCAGATGAAGAGTCTTTTCGATCAAGGTTGTGGTTTTTGTTACAGACAGGGGTTTAAGCACAAGCTTGTAGGATTTTCTTTGCATTATCATGTTTTCTTTTCATGCATTAATATTGTTTAGAGTTCATTTTACAGAATGCATGTATTGATACAGTTTGTGTTACTTTATTAAACACTAAATGGTCTAAAATATTCTATTTTCATGATAGGGTGATTGTTGCTGCAAAGAAGATATGTCTAGAAGACAAAGCAAAAGAAAGGAGGCAATAATGAAGGAAGAGAAAGAAATGAAGAAGTAGAGATGAAGAAAGCGAAGGAGAATGTGAAGGTCTGAGATCAACATGATCTAAAAAAGACCAACGGATTATTGAGCATAATCAATAGCAGCAGAGGCCCAGGCTTGGGAAAAGTTCACCAGCGACCAAGCCGGTCCCTTTTTATTAAAAGCTATTAAATTTTAATTTAATGTAACGTGTCATACAACACTCACTAAAAGACAAAATTGTGAGACTAAACGGTTTGGGGGGAGCCCAAAGGTCACAAGGGGCAGCCCAAAGGTTTTGTTGTTTTGTATAAATATAGGAGAGTTATATGTAATAAAGAGGACTTTTTACTAGATATATTTGTGAGAGTATGTTGTAAGAAGAACTATTTCCTTTTGCAATAAAGAATTACAAGTTTCCTTTTGGAGAAAGCTTGGTGGAATTTTTCAAATGTTGTGCTATGGATCTGTTGAATGTGAACTATTTCATTTTCAGCTTGTGTCCACTAACCATGAGATCGTTCTAACTCTTTGAACCTATGTTCTTGTTATGAATGCACTCTAGTTTATCCTATGAAATTTCCACTATGAGTAATGAAGGCTTTGCATAAACAATAAGCTATCTTGTTGTTCATATATCTTTTAATGTTCATGTGTTTTGAAATAAGTAACAAATATCTGTGATTTTTCTTAATGCATGTGCATAAATACATTACTCATTGATAAATGATAATCTTGCTCCCCAGAGATAGGTTAGATAGTTAGTTTTAGTTTCTTGTTGTGTGTGATTTAGATGCGAGAGAGTTAAGATGAGAGGTAAGAACCTGCGCATCACATTGTGACCGCTCCTCGTATTCTCTATCAGTCTGCATGTTTAGATAGGCACTTGCACATCATACTTAAATTCAAAAAACTAAAATATACACGGTGGATCGGGCCATAATCGGTAAAACCTTTATTTTGTTACTTGACCTACGGTAATCGGACCGTAAACCAGACGGACTCCCCATACCAAATAGTAATGGGCTAGTTGGGAACGTTTACTGGGGGGAATTCCTAACTGTTGTTACTTGTGAATTTCCAGGCCTCAACAGGTCCCACAAATGCAGGGACTTTAACCCTTCATCAATAGGAGGGTTACCCAAAATGACTTTACATGACTTGTTTACATTATTGAATCTCCCGATAGGAACATCAGGGCATGACATGACTCAAATACATTATAGACACTTCCCAGAATAAACATCAGGGTACAATATATAAGATATACAAGTGAATACATTTTGAAGTTACAATTACATCAACACTCCCTCTTAACTAGGAAGGTATTCTCTCAACACAATTTATCATCACTGGTATTCTTCTCTGTATCAACTGGATCACCATCAAGCTCTTGTCATCTTCTTATTTAAGTCATCTTCATCTTCAAGTAATTTTCATTACTAGATCTGGATCATCACTGCTGGATCATCATCACTTCTGGATCATCATCATTGGATCTGGATCATCACTAGATCTAGATCATCACTGGGTCATCATCACTGGTGCTATCTCTTGATTCTTCTCATCACAAGAAGTTCTACATAGCTTGTTGGTAATAACTCCCGATTCCAAATTAA
>LPNX010596347.1:97583-113719 GCA_001517045.1 Pseudotsuga menziesii | reverse complement strand
CAGTCGAATGGTGCCCATTCCCTTTGGTTTAATACTCGACTTATCTGCAAAGTACACTATGCCATCGATTGTTTCATTCAGTTCTTCAAAACAGTCTTTTCTGAATGTCATGTGTGATGTTGCACCAGTATCAAGAAACCAACAATCTTTATAAGATGAGAGAGAAGTCATTTCATTAAATCCGAGATTACAATGTGCAACAATACAAGAATCAGAAAATTTACTAGCATCTTGGTCATGTGTTTTCTGGTTATGCATGTCTTTGATGG
This sequence comes from Pseudotsuga menziesii, assembly GCA_001517045.1. Lineage (NCBI taxonomy): Eukaryota > Viridiplantae > Streptophyta > Pinopsida > Pinales > Pinaceae > Pseudotsuga > Pseudotsuga menziesii. The sequence continues at coordinate 113,450 of LPNX010596347.1, read as the reverse complement.
ACTCCCATGAAGCCCAACACTGATCTGATGTGTGCCCAGTCTTTCCGCAATGCTTGCACTGCAAGTCTGATCTTTTGCTTCTACCCCCTCTGCCTCTGAAATTTCTTCTTTTTCTGCCTCTCTCTTTGCCGCAATCTCCATTGGAAGAGTCTTTGGATTGGTCTTTGCCGGCAAGGGCAGCACCAATACTAGATGCCAAAGAGTGCATCTTTACAACTGTTAGTGTAATTTACAATAATAAACTTGATATGACAAAGAGAAAAACAATAACCTTGCAGGTCTACAGTCTCTGCCAAGGTGTAAGTCTCAGCTATATGAAAGAAGCAGGTTTAAGTCTCTGCTACTTTTTTTTACAATACAGTCCTTGTAAAATTACATATGCACTAGCTAGTATAAACAATGTCTTCGACAAGCTCTATTCACTATGCAAGTCTATGTCTGTGTCATAGTATTTACATCAGTCTAAGAGAGTTTTGCAGCAATACAATTTATATGGCAGTGTACAAACATAAAAATAATAAGATCTGCAACCGTTTACAACAATATTTTTCTCAAATAGAGACTGAACACTACCACAATCTTAAAGATGCAGAATTTAAACTTCAAACCAGCGTAGACTTCAGATGTTATGAGAACGCAGATGTTATGAGTACTGTCTACAATTTAGGTCATTGCAGCCACAAAGAGTTGCAGAAGGCCACCGTGCGAGGAAGAGGTTTCTGCGTCAGCAGCAGCAGCTTTTCTGCCTGAAAATCACAATCTCTGGCCAAAATCCAGCTCTTGTAACTTCTCCACCGGTCGCAGAAACCCTTGCCGCTGCAAATCCGGCCGTCAGTCCTATAAAACTGACTATATTGCCATGACTATCGAGTATGATTACTTGTTCAAGTTGTTGCTGATTGACGATCCAGGGGTGGGAAAATCGCGTCTTCTTCTCAGATTTGCGGATGACTCCTATTTGGAGAGCTACATCAGCACGATAGAAGTTGACTTTATGAATGTCTATGTTGTAGTTCTGGAAAGAGTTATTTCTTGGCGTTGTGATTTGAAAATACGGACAGTGGAACAGGATGAGAAGATGATTAAGCTTCAGATTTTGGTCCAGAGCGGTTCAGGACAATCACTAGCAATTACTATCGTGATGCACATGGGATTATTATTGTATACGATGTGACAGATCAAGAGAGCTTCAACAATGTTAAGCAGTGGCTGAATGAAATCAATCGGTATGCAAGTGAGAATGTCAATAAGTTGCTTGTGGGAAATAAATGTGATCTTACCACAATAAGGGTGGTCAGCTATCAGACTGGAAGGGATTCCTTCTTTCGTTGAGACGAGCGCAAAGAATGCCACTAATGTTGAAGAAGCATTTATGACCATGGCATCAGAAATAAAAAAGAAGCTAGCCAGTAATGAATACTGGAAAATCTGGCATAGTGAATGTTGGTGGGAGTCAGCCTATTCCACCAAAGACTGGCTGCTGTTCATAATTTTGAGTTGCAGGTCTCAAGAGCATTCTGGTCAAAGGATTCTACATAACATATGCGATGATGTCTCCAGCGTCCTTACACGTAGGTATAACACACGCAGCAGCTCGTAGCAATAACAATCGTAGTCTCCAGTGCCAGTGCTCAGCGAGTTGGGTGCAGCAATTACAGTCTCTCAACGCATCAGCTTCAATAGAACGCAGCAAGTATTATATACATTATCACCCCACCAGGAAGTCTCCAGCGTGTTCAGCTGATAAACACTACAACGCAGGCTCGCAGCTGATCAATACTTCAACATTCTCCACGATAGTCTTCACACCAAGACGAGCTGGTCTTCAGCTGATCAATACCAGCATTCTCCACGCACAGCATTCACGAGCCACTTTGAAAAATGTTTGCAGAATTTACGATGGGTAAATTTAGGGTTTTCAGTACAGCAAAGGGAGGTCGCTCACTTTTGAAGGCCACGACTCTCAATATACATTATCAGTCTTCAGCGCTATCACAACGCACTCTCAAACTCCAGCACAACGCAGACTGGAGAAAATCAATGGAGAAAATTTCAAAACAATCACAGGTCGCATTCTTCAGGCAAGGCTGCAGTCTTCAGTCTTTAATATCAGAGAAATAATACCAATATCAGTCTTCATAGTATTATTTCTCTCTCAACGTGCAAGAGGAGGAGGGCGATTCATTCAGCTAAGAAATTAGGGTTAGGTATACACTGATAGGTATACACCAAAGTATGAGCAGAAAACACAGGCAGGAGGAGTAACGCATACACTGCATGCGACTCCACTGGCAGACTGATGGAGCAGTCTGGCAATGGACTGGCAAATAGAATGGCAGCCAGGAGTTATGGCAGACAGCCCTGCTCTGATACCACTTGTTGGTAATAACTCCCGATTCCAAATTAATTATTCAAATGCAAATGCCTATATTTATACATTTCATGAGGCGGTTGATTACCAGCCTTTTCGCCTTCCTAGCTATTCATATTCCTATTATTTATTTACAATAATCCTGATGGATTATTCTAACATAGCTAGTCCTTTTTCATGTTGGTTGTAGGCCTAGCCTCAATTTAGGTATTCTTTAGCACTTATATATGATCCTAAGTTAGAATGGCCCACCCAGGACTTACATCTGACCATGAGAGGAACACATCCAACACCATGTCAGAAAGGCACGCCCAACACTCACATCCAACTATGAGAGGAACCATTCCAATCATATATGTTAGAAAGGACCGGCACTCACATCCACTGGCATGATAGGACACACCATCTATCATCCATGGAAAGGCTCAGCACTTACATCTACTGGCATATCAAGAAACACCATCTACTATCCATAGAAAGGCACATCACTTATATCCTCTGGCATAGCAAGACACACCATCTACTATCCAAGGAAGGGCTCAGCACTTATATCTACTGGCATGGCAGGACACATTGTCTACCATCCAAAGAAAGGCTTTGCACTTAAATTCGTCGACATGATAGGACACACCATCTATCATCTGAGGAAAGGCTCTACACTTATATCTCATCATGTGGGAACCAATCCCACAGTCACATCAGAATGGATCTGCACTTACATCTGACCATGTGGGAACCAATCCCACACTCACATTAGAATGGCTCTCCACTTACATATGATCATGTGGGAACCAATCCCACAGTCAAATCAGAATGGCTTTCAACCTTAGGCTGAGGATTCCTGGTAACTGACCAGGTTCCTCCATTCTCTCAGAGAATGGAATTCAGTGCTTATATATGATCATGTGGGAACACATACTTCAATCACATCAGAATGGCCCTCAGCTCTAGACTGAGTATTCCTGGTAACTGACTAGGTTCCTGCATTCAGAGAATGGCATTCATCACTTATATCTGATCATGTGAGAACACGTCTCACAGTCACCTCAGAATAGCTCAACACTCACATCTAACCATGGAAGGAACCAATCCTCTCACCATGATAGAATGGATCAGCCCTTACATCTGACCATGGAAGGAACCAATCCTCTCACCATGTCAGAATGGATCACAGACTCATATTTTCCCCTTGGAGGGAACCTCGATCTGGAGAACACCAAGCTTCTCCCTCAAGTACTCAAAATTCACTCTGGCTAATGGCTTAGTCAACACATCAGCTATCTATTTGTCCGTCGCAACATATTGGAGATTCACTGCTCCTCTTTGCACCATATCCCTGATATAGTGATATTTTATCTCGATATGCTTCAACTTGTCATGGAACACCAGGTTCTTAGACAACTTCACAAAACTTTGGTTGTCGCAATATATACAAGTAGCATCCAACTAGAGATCAAATAAATTAGATAGTAGCTTCCTTAGCCATACTGCCTCACAACTAGCTGAACAAGATGAAACATACTCTGCTTTAGCTATACTCAATGCCACGCAAGACTGTTTCCTGCTAAACCTCACACATGATCCCATACTGAAGCAACACCTTGAAGTGCTATTTCTATTGAAGGAACTGCCTACCCAATCTGAATCAACATAACCTTCCAAGTTAATATTTTGATCAGCCTTATACTTGAGCCCATAATCAACTGTACCCTTTAGGTACCTCAGAATATGCTTTGCAGCAATCAAGTGAACATGTCTCAGATCTGTCAAGAACTGGCTCAAGGTGTTCATAGCAAAGAAAATATCTTGTATCGTATTCATTAGGTACATCAAGGACTCAATCATCTGACAATACATTGTGGCATCAACCATCTCTGCTGAAGCATCACTCAATAGCTTTAGGTTCAATGCCATAGGTGTGTTCATGGCCTTGCAGTCCATCATCCCGAATCTCTTCAATATCTCTACTGCATACTTCCCTTGTTCGAGGGAGATTCCATTCGCATTCTGCCACACCTCCATTCCTAGAAAATAGTGCATCATACCCAAGTCCTTCATTTTGAACTCGGCAGCAAGCTTCCTCTTCGTATCCGCAATCAACCCATCCATACATGTTACAAATAGATCATCTACATATAGTATGAGTATCACTGGGTTACCTTATTCAACCTTGTAGTAAAGGTTGGAATCTACTTTACTTTTGGTAAAACTAGATAGAAAGCTGTCAATTTTGTTGTACCATGTCCTGGGTGCCTATTTCAAATCGTACAAGGATTTCTTCAATTTACACACATGAGAATCCCTGTCATGTGTCTCAAAACCGAGTGGCTTCTCCACATACACTTCCCCTTCCACTACACCATTCAAGAAAGCAGTCTTGACATCCATTTGGTGTATCTTCCATTTAATCACTGCAGCCAGAGAAAGTGTTGATCTGATGGAAGTGTATCAAGCTACAGGTGCAAAAGTTTTTTCATAATCTATTTATTCTTTCTAGGAGAATCAACAAGCCACAAATCTTGCTTTATATTTCTCTGTGCTACCATCTGCAGCTTGCTTGATCTTGTAGATCCATTTGGAAGCTACAACAAACTTCCCTTTTGGTCTTGGGACAATATCCCAGACATCATTCTTCATGATCAATTGATACTCTTTGATCATAGCAGCCTTCCATTCTTTCCTTTCTGTCGCTTCTTCATAGTTGGAAGGTTCTTTATGAATAATGTCACATACCAGGGCTACATAACCGAAGAAGGACCTAGTTCTCTTTCTTTCTCTGTGTGATTCTTCTGGAGCCCCATATCTTTCTACACCTTGGATAGCCTCTTGTACCCAAGCAGGTTTCCTCTTGTGAGGATTCTTCATCAAATTTTATGTCCCTGCTAATGTCTATCTTCTTGAATCCTAGGAAGTATATTCTGTAAGCCTTCGAGCTTTCAGAGTATCCCACAAATATACCCTTCTTTCCAGAAGGATCTAACTTTGTCCTCTTTTCTTTTGGAATGTGTATGTATATAGGATAGTCGAATATTCTGAGATGGATGACTTCTGGTTTCTTGCCAGAAAACATCTTCAGGTATCTTATTCTCAAGTACTCTGTGTGGAGTATGGTTCTATACATACACTGCTGTTCTGGCAAATTCTTCCCATAGATGCATGGGACGATCTTGATCATGAAACATGGCCCTTTTAGCTTCCATGATTGTTCTATTCTTCCTTTCACTGAACCCCATTCTGTTGTGGATTATAAGGAGTGGATAACTCCCTCTTAATCCCTGAATCTTTGCATAACTCTTTGAATTCATTTGATGTGAATTCTCCACCATTATCTGATCAAAAGGTCTTGATCTTCTTTTCTGTGTGGTTCTTGATCAATGCTTTGAATTCCTTGAACTTGCTGAATACTTCATCTTTATTCTTCATAAATTATATCCATGTCTTCCTAGAAAAATCATCAATAAAAGAAACATAGTATACATACCTGCTTAATGAACTGGATGACATTGGACTGCATACATCAGAGTAAGATTCTTTTTTCCTTGCTCTCGCTACTTGGAAATGTCTTCTTTGTGTTCTTTCCTTGAGCACATCCTTTGCAGACATCGTCATGTTTTGTCTGTATTTCTGGAAGACCTTCAACAACTTTGCTTGCAAGTGGTAGTGCACTGTAGTGCACATGTGCAAGCCTTCTATGCTAAAGCTAATTTGTATCTACTGAGTCATGAACCAAATATTTTTCTGGTTGGCCCTTAAATTTGTATAGACCTCCTTCTTGTTCCCCAATCACTACTACATCATCAATAGTATTTCCCTTTGGCCACATAAGAATTTGGCCATCTACAAATGCAACCCTCATTCCTTTTGTATCCAATGCATATATGGAGAGGAGGTTCTTCTTTAGTCCTGGTACAAAAATACATCTTTCATATTCATAGAATTTCTAGAGTCTAGATTATAGGAGGATTCACAACTACCTTTTATTGGATATTGGTAGTCATCCCCAAGTTTCACCTTGTGAGGTGACTCATGTTCATATAGTTTCACAAAGGATTCTTTGAATCCCATCATATGTTTGGAAGCACCACTATCTATAATCCAATCATCGCTTGCATGTGTGATAGTTCCCGTGAGAGTAGAAATCATAACATATTCTTCATCACTTGAAGAATCATCACTTTCTTGTCTGATTCTCTTTGCGGAAGGTTCATCACCCTCTGCAACATGAGCATGATGTCTTCTCTTGTTTCCCTTCTTCTTGTGAGAGCTATTTTTGCTTCTAAAACAATCTCTAGCAAAGTGTCCTTTTTCATCACATGTATAGCATCTGAGTTTAGATAAATCTCTTCTAGTGTTATCTTTCTGGTGGATGTGCTTACCTCTGGAGTGATGAGTGTTTCTTCTGCTTTTATTGGAGTGTACTGTGAGAGCTTGAACTTCACTTCCCATATTTTCTTCTCAATCTGCTATCTGAGCTTCTTCTTGTGAGAATTCCTCCTACAGTCTACTGAAATTGACTAGCTTCTTTCTAGCACAAATCCCTTGAATAAAGGAGTCCCATGATCTAGGGAGACCATTCAAGGTGGTCATTACAATTTCTACATTCTCCACTTCTTCATCTACTAATTCAATTTTTTCCTTGATATGAGAGACTCTTGTAAGTAATATTGGATGGTTTCTGCATTCTAGATCTTTACATTCTTCAATTGGTTTCTTAGAGTCATATTTTGGTTTATGTTCTTTCCTTCAAACAGTTTGGTCAGGGAATCAAACATAGCTTTAGGTGTCTTTAGGGAGGACACCTGTGGTATGAGGTGATCCTTGATTGAATAAGCAATAATCCTCTTAGCCATGACCAATTTCTTCTTTTGTAAGGCTTTAGCCTCATCTCCCTCTGGAACTGGAACCTTTTCCATGATGTAAGAGTCCAACTCATTTTCTTCTAGGACCAGGGAGATCCTATACTTCTAGGCTCGAAAGTTATCAACTCCCTCAAGATTTTCATCAAGCTTGGTATGATGAGACATATTAAATGATAACCTCAAATGTAAATACAAAATATTTATATCTTACTAGGTTAAGATGTCAGATCTAGATCTGGAGTTGAATTTCGGCAGAGCTGGTTCAGGAGCAGATTAGGGTTTGACTTTCCCGGAGTTCTGTCCAACCAAAAACTTTGATCTTGATCTCTAAACTTCGATTTTGAGGAGGAGATCAATCCAGGCCTAGGATCACTCAAAAAATCCACTTCTATGGAAATCCCTAATTTTCAGTAGTAGTGTTGGGTCAAAAACTGAAAATGCTTAGAATCAGATTCTGCTTTGACAGAAAGATCTGCCTTGGAGAGGAGAGTCAGCCCAACCTTATTTTTCTGAAAATATGTGGAGAGAGATCCAAAAAGTAGGAAGCCCTAGTTTCTACAGCTGCATAGTGTCTTCTTCTTAGGTTAGCTCTAATACCATGTTAGATTTTTATCATTCAAACTAGCATTATCTTAGGATGTTTAACTGAGAGAATAACAAGCACAACAATCAAACATAAGAGATAATGAACACAAATTTTTTTCCTCTTGGAAACCATAAATGAGAAAACCGTGCAACTTCTTCAGAGATAGAATCAACACCAAAAGAAAAACCCCAAAAACAGTAAGATGATCTCCCGACAGTAGTAGTCTCTTTCTCTCTTGTCCCAGCAACTTATTCTCTCTCAATTATGCGCTACAATTGAGTGTGAGTGAATGTGTGATAAATAGAGAGGCTCAATCTCTATTTATACTAATTTATGACTTGACAATAACTCACTAGGGATGACTTCTCTAGGAGAGTATAATAACCCTAGGGCCCCACAACTGCGGGGACTTTAACCCTTGACCAATAGGAGGGTTACCCAAAATGACTTTACATGACTTGTTTACATTATTGAATCTCCCGATAGGAACATCGGGGCATGACATTACTCAATTACATTATAGACACTTCCCATAATAAACATCAAGGTAGAATACATAAGATATACAAGTGAATACATTCCAAAGTTACAATTACATCAACATGTAAGAGGGATATTCTTGAAGAAACCCTTGACTTGCATGGTTTGTGGGGTGGTGACTCCAGATAATGCATGAAGTAATATATTTGAATGGTCATCTTGAGAAGGAGGTTCAATAGGAGGTTGTTGAATGTCTACCTAATCATCTACTAGATCTTGAGCATATTCACAAATTTCAGGTGCAAGAAAAGAATCCACATACAAGAGATAGATATTTTTCTCATCGCATCTATGTCCCCGTGTGAATTTCTCATCACAATTATAACAAATCTATTTTTCTCTATGTCCATCCATCTCAACTTTAGAAAAATTATTAATAGGAGTGGTTCCAGGAGTTGGCATGAATGGAGGTATTTGGGAAACCATATTTTTGAATGGAACAAAAGTGGATTTGGAGCATTGTTGAGCTATGATATTTTCCTCCACTAAATTAGACAACCCTAGGGCTTCCATCATTGTGTCGAGGCATAACATTTTAACCTCAGAGCATATTGCATTATTCATACCACTAATAACTCCTATATAATTCATCAGATAATCCTTCTGTGTGATTGGTCAGATTCTCAAATTCTTTCTGATACTCTCTCACATTGCTAGTTTGGTGAATTTTAGTGATTGCTCCTGTGAAGTCATCAAAAGAAATAGGGACAAATCATTGCAAAAGGAGTTGGAAAAAATATATCAATTTTGGATCTTCATGAGCCTTAATGTACCAACATAAACATTGAATGGATTCATGCTCCAAATGAAAGGATGCAAGTAGGACTTTGTTGACATCAAAATTGTTATGTAGACTTAAATATTGTTCTTTCATGTATATCCATCTAGTTGTATCATCACCATTGAAGCGAGGAAAATCAAGCTTCAGCCCATGAAAATTTATGGGAGAACAGAGCTTAGTATTTGCAAAAAACTCTAGCTATCGTCTATTGTTCATGGTTGAATACTAAAGATGGAGGTTGATAATTGTTTCATCAAGATCTTGGAGTTTGGTATTAAGAGTGGCAAGTTCATATTCCATTTGTTTCTTTGCTTCTGCGCAGGTGACAACCATAACCAATATTGCTTTTGGGAGGGGAATGGGTAGAAAAATAAAATAAAAATAAAAAATTAGAAAAGGAAAATTTGGAGTTAGGAAAAACTCTGATGGGTAATTGGGGTTTGACTAGGTTTTGGACACTTTCTGAGAGATAGGGAAACAAAAAATGGGGATTTCAAAAGTGGGGTGAAAGAATAGGAAAATTTGTCAAAGAGGGACAAGGAATCATAAATAGGAAATGAACACTATGGAAAAATTTGAAGGCAGTTGGGTGAGAATCAAAGAAGTTATGGCAAACCCTAAAAGTAGAAAAATGTGGAATTTATAAATTTAGAAAGTGGAATTCGAGATAGAGTCCTCAACATAGGAAATATGGAGAATGGAATCGCATGGGTTCCAGGGAATTTGTCAAGGGAAACAGAGCTAAAGCAAAGAAGATATGGTGAAAAAATAAAAATTTATACTCTTTTTTTCGGTGGAATTGATCTATGACGACTATGGACAGATGTAATCTGCTATTTATCAACTGGAAATAGATATGGACCCTAGGTATGTTTGTCTTCCTAAAGGTTCATGGGATTCACTTGACCACCCATGTTTTCTAATGACTTACATATTGTGGAAGTACCCCTCACTCTACGACTCAAGTAAAACTGATAACCAATATGCCAAAAACTAAAGCTCTTGGTTTACGTCACGGGTGGGAACTGGTCAATCAGGTAGGGTTCATTAACCTTTTTGCTGGTAGGTCCTCTCAATGTCCACCTACCTTGGGGTTAATATGGTACTCCTTAAAATGATATTTAGGGATATTCCTTGGTACTTGGTTATTCCTTGATCCAAACTTGCAATTGAAAGAACAATACAGATGCAAAGGAGAAGAACTATTGCAATAATCACAACGTCGGGAAGCCACTACAGAAATGTTTTTTGGCAGAAATTCCACCTTGTTGGACCAAGAAAGTGCTTTGATACTGTATGAGAGAAACATCCTACAATAAATAATGAAAATGCACGATATAGAATAAATAACATAACAAAGAAGGAATTTATTAATCACATTCCACTTCGAGGGGGAACCCTCCTTTAAGCAAGCTCAATACAAATAACTCGTTCATTCCTTCATTGGCCTCAACACATACTTATATAGTAAGTATAATATAAATAACTATTATTCCCCATGAATGTGGGATAATACAATATACTCATAGGATGACTTACAAAGCATATGTGTCCAACAACAATATACTAACAAAGTAAAGAGAAGGGTTGACACGGGTTCCTAACAAAGACCTACTCATCAAGAGTAGGAAAGGGCATATATATATATATATAGAGAGAGAGAGAGAGAGAGAGAGTAGGATGGGTACACTAAATACAACCAAGTATTTTATTGATTTTGATTTCAATGTGAACATGATAGGCTAATGCATTTACTTTCTAATTTTGAAAAGTTAAATAATTTTGTTCTCCACATTGCACTTGACTAAGAAATCAATATCAAACCATGTAAACATCTTTATGGTTTTCTTCCATAGTAAATACCTCAAATAATATCAATGGGGATGACTTATATATGGCTACTTTTTTTTTCTAAAGTAACATTTTCCATTAATGGTATAGCTTCCCAAAGAATATACCACTCTAAGTTTATGTTCATAAAATATTTTTAAAGCATAAACTACACACATCTATGGCCTTTTTACATGTAATATTAAATTTAGGAAATTATAACTTGGCCCTTAATGCAGTATTCAGTAATATCATAGTCTTAACTATCCTTGGAAGGATACATGGGTTAATATTTTGGGGTACTCCTATATACCTTAAGTACTAGTTAAACCAAGCAATCTATATTCAATTTTGTGTAGAAATAATAGATCAATGCTATGAGAAATTATTCTAAGAAGAAGCACAGGAAATAGATCTTGCTACTAAGAATTCTCACAAGCATACACAGGAAAAATAAAGAGAAGAAAAGAGACTGAATCACATGAATGAAGAGATGAATATTGGTGTGTATCCTTCATTGAATAATGATGAATAATAGTGTACATAAATAGTACATCCCTCATAGGAAAATCGAGTTGTATGGAGACAACTCATAAAGCTCAAAAGGATGACTTACCAAAATATAGAAAACCCCCATAGGTGACTAAAGCACTTCCCAAATCTATCAAGGACCTCACGAGTTGGAAAAATCATGAGTGAGTTGTCAAGGAGATGGAAAAAAACATGCTAATCCTAGAAAATGGAGGAAAAGTCATGAAGGATGGGTTGGAAACAAAAGCACCTAGTTTCCTAGTTTGACTAGATTTACCTTATCCATAGAAAAGGAAAAAAGGAAGAAAAAAGTAGAATCTATTGTAAAGTGCAGTATACTAATTATGTATGGTCAAAATGTGGTCAAGATCAACCCAGAATTAGAAATAAATTATTACTAGGATATAGATGCATGTATTGAATTTAAGGTGCAAGTGAATGCCAACTAATTAAGCTAGTGGGTGAATAATTAATCAAATAATGATTAATTATTTTATCCTAAGTTATGAGTGGGTTTAATATATTCCAACAACCCCCTATAAGTCTGACTTTATGATGGTATGAAAAAAAAATATAGATGCATATAGGATGCAGATAGGGCCCAACAACAAGGATATGGTCACCTTTTAACAATTATTATGTCTAGAAAAGTGAGGAAAGAGGAAAAACCACATGGGGAAAATCCTCCCTCAGGAAAGGACAAAGATTTTTTTTTTGAAATAATATGTCTTCAACATATCATTATCTTCACTTGAATCTGAGTGAACTGCTTCTGGATGGAATACTTGTTGAAGAGATCATGAACTCCATGATCATGCACCAGAGTGTAGAACCTGCAAGAAGGAAGAGGATAGACTCCTTGTATCTCATTATATAATGAATTAGGAGAATTATATGAATGCTTATTTATACTGTCAAACTTTGATTTTCAAACATAATCTGAAATGGAAAAGAGATCTGTGCATACTCCTTCCCAAAGAGTACACAAATTAAGACAATTTATTTCACACCCAATTCCCCAAATAGATGCAAAATTGTGAAGTGAATCACATGTCAATATTCCAATATGATGTAGCACATATATAGATCTGATATGAGTCTGATAAAAATCTGATATATCAGAAATATTAGCATATGGAACAGCAAGGACAAAGGCTTTAGTGGCTCCATGAGGATATAGGGCTAGACTAGGAAAATTATGAGCAACTAGGAAAATTGATAGGTGTAAAAATCTGAATGTTGGATGGGTATAAGATCTGAACCATAAGTGTTTATAATAGATCCAAACATGTTTAATATTGGTCCAAATATAACTAAGGACATGGATAACCAGCCACTGAAAGATAGGAAAGACTTCAAACCATGTAAGATAAATATCACTGCATAAGAGACCAATGAGGAATCAACTAGTGAAATTGGGATTTGTATTGTCTTAGGATTATTCAGAGGTATGGATGGTGGTATGGTATGTGTATCAACCTGAAAATATGGTTCTAAATCAGAATCCAAAGGATCACATATAATGATATCAATAGACTCATGGGAATACACTGGTAATGAATCCTGTGTATGAAAGGAGGAAATAATGATATGTTCACAATCTTCAAGAAGGCTCTGAGTATTGATTCCAATAAAAAAGGAGGATATGTTGAAGCACATGAGATCAAGTAAGATAATTGGTATGACACACATAAGGCTTGATTTGTCTAAGCAAACATCCTGAAAACCATTGGGTTGGGCACCATCAATGAGAGAGGTATGCACAAAATGTGAAGGATGTGAAGCATAGATCTTAGAATCTAAGATAGGATATTTTGAGAAAAATGAATGGGTGATAGGATCATCATAAATATCAGGAAAATATCCATATTTTACTTTGTTTTCATCATTAGTATCACAAGAATAAAAATCACCTTCAAGAGACACATAAAAAGATGGATCTTCAATATTTTCTTCTTCATTGAAGGAGGAAGCATTCGAATCAAGGAGGGTAACAACAACATGAAATGCATTAGAAAATTCTTCATCATGATCAACTTAATCAGAGAATGTAGAGGACAATAAATCTTGAGAGAGAGAACAAGAGGAGATGATGGGTTCGCTCCATACTTCATCTTCTATTTCCTGCAAACCAAAAGCTTTGTCCAAAATTTTCCAAAGCTCAAATGGAAATTCTGTAGAATCTATGAAATGATGTATATTTGGAGACATTTCCAATCACATGATTCCATAATCTCTATCACAATTATTTATCCAATCAATCTTCTCTTCATAAGACTCAGGTTCGCTCGATGCACCAATGGAGACATCAAAGAGACATTGCCTCTTCAAGTATGCACTCATCTTTGGCTTCCAATCAACATAGTTGAAAGGAGATAGTAGAGGAAATTTTGAATCCATATAGAATTTGTTGATATTCTCTAGGAGATACTCTCTGCAACCTGCAAAAAAAACTAGGATAAAATCTTGTAAGCTAGACAAGCTCTTCTTTAGAGAAGGATAGGAGACTGGAAGCACTCCCCAACTCTATAGAACTTGATCAACCTTGCCGCTCTGATACCATGTAGAATATGGAAAGGTTGTGATCCCTATATCTTTGATACCATGTAGAAATAATAGATCAATGCTATGAGAAATGATGCTGAGAATAAGCACATGAAATAGATCTTGCTACTAAGAATTCTCACAAGCATACACAGGAAAAATAGAGAAAATAAAAGAGACTGAATCACATGAATGAAGAGATGAATATTGGTGTGTATCCTTCCATGGAATAATGATGAATAATAGTGTACATAAATAGTACATCCCTCATAGAAAAATCTAGTTGTATGGATACAACTCATAAAGATAAAAAAGGCCGACTTACCAAAATATAGCAAACCCCCATAGGTGGCTAAAGCACTTCCCAAATATATCAAGGACCTCATGAGTTGGAAAAAGCATGAGTGAGTTGTCAAGGAGATGGAAAAAAAAATGTGAATCCTAGAAAATGGAGGAAAATTCATGAAGGATGGGTTGGAAAAAAAAGCACCCAGTTTCCTAGTTTGACTAGCTTTACCTTATCCATAAAAAAGCAGAAAAAGAAAAAAAAGTAGAATAAAGAAGAATCTACTGTAAAGTGTTGTATACTAATTCTGGATGGTCAAAAGGTGGTCAAGATCAACCTAGAATTAGAAATAAATAATTCCTAGGATATAGATGGCATGTATTGACTTTTGGTGCAAGTGGATGCTAACTAATTAAGCTAGTGGGTGAATAATTAATCAAATAATGATTAAAATGGCGGACGGATAATGATTAGTTATTTTATCCTAAGTTATGAGTGAGTTTAATATATTCCAGCATTTTGACTTTCTTGAAAACAACTTGGAATCTTAATTTTACAATCTTCATCCCATTTCATTATCCAATGAAGCAAGCAATTAAATCAAAGGATAGATTCACTCAACCATACAAAAAACAATATCAAGAATTTTTTTAGGAATCCTTCTTCAAGTCATACAATGGAGCATCTAATTTATTATCCCAAGGATACCACACATTTTGAAAAATGATATTTAATCAATATCGAGGATAAATATTAAAAATTATTTCTAATATTTAAGATAAATGATTATTTTTCTTCCCGATACAAACTTTTTGAACATAAATATTGAAGCTGTAAATACAATAGTTTCAATTGTTCCTTCCCTTCAACCCAATTTTAAGAATATTCAAAGAAAAAATTTCCTTTTCCACAATCTTCAGAGATAATGAAAGATATGTTCATTAAAAAAGTTTCAAGATTGTTTTCTATATGAAAAGTATTCTTCAATAGTTTCATTGAATGATGAAAAGAATAGTGAAATATACCTCATGCAAAATTCCTATCAAGGATGCATTCAACAAAGTTTCATGGGACGAGATTACACTAGTGGAAAATGATATATTAGTGACCAGGAGCTCAATTTTTTTTGTCACCACGGTCTCCTAAAAGGCACAAATGACCAAAATTGATAATTCTAAGTGAACTGACTAAAAACAACCAAGATAAATGACCAAATTTGATCACGGGATATGTAGACTACAAATCACCAGATAACAATTGGTCATTTATTTGGTCATTTTTAGTTGTGTCAAGGCTGGGATTGAAAAAAATAACAAATTTGAGAATGCATTTGTACATTTTACCAAATCCTAACACTGTAGATGGATTCAAAGACCCCTAGGACTAAATTCTAACACTGTAGATAGATTCAGAGACCAAATTAATAATAAATCCCCTAGGGGGTCTCTGAATCCATCTGCAATGTTAGAATTTAGTCCTAGGGTCTTTGAATCCATCTGTAGTGTTAGAATTTAGTAAATTAATAATGTACTATCAAAA
>LPNX010596347.1:76452-97563 GCA_001517045.1 Pseudotsuga menziesii | reverse complement strand
TTATAATATAGCTATACATTATTAAACATAAAATAAATAACAAAACCATATAATAAAAAAAATAAACACAAGAAAAACACAAAACAATGACACATAACAAAAACACAACCCATATAACAAAACATCTTTCCATTTCGAAAAAGACCGAATATCATCTTTCTATTTTGACAATGTCCTAATATCATGTGTCACAACTCAACAAATTGGAATCCCCTTATGTGTATTGAGAAAGAACACATGCTCTTTATTGAGTTCTCTGATAGAATAAAATAGATGTCAGGAAATTCAAACTAGTGCCATAGTGTTATAATTTACTAGATTTTAACGTTGAGCTGATGGATTCAAAGCCCCATTTCTAGGGGGTCTCTAAATCCATCTGTAATGTTAAATTTTAGTAAACTATAAAAAACTATTGTCAAAATTGCAATTTCCCATTAGCTTAATGCAGCTGATTTTTTGGTGCTTTTATTTTGTCAGTATACAATTCCTTTAGTTATTTTGCTTAGGGTTTCCTGGGAATTTTCTTTTAACACCTGGGCCTATTTTTCTATTTCTGAAGTGTAGCTTCTCAAGCTATTCTTTTTAGAGGGTATCTATAATGTGCATATTTCTTTTTGTCTATCAGGGAATCGGGAGAATCAAGAAAGCGGAAATCATACTACTGCCAAACAAGCAATTCTTAATAACTAGAAATGGTGAGCATATTCAATTTGTTATGACCGTTTATAAATACATTATGTTCATATGAATCTTATCTAATCTTAACAGCCTCATTTATTTAAATTATTTATTAACATACTTATAATAGTAAACTAGTGACGAATCTTGTCTATTTGTGTAACCAGTTCCATGTTTTCATAGGCAAGTGCTTTAGAAGAGGGATATGAGGCTACAGGAGGAGAGCTTTTGTTTGAAGATGATGGGTGGTTAACAACACATGGTGCACCCAAAGGTATTCATTGCATTATAATATTTTAAAAGAATGCATGAATTATGAAAATTGTAGGGTATTTTTTAAGGATTCTAATATTATAGTAAAGTATAGTATTCCAGGCGATCGTTCTGGATTTGAAAAACATGTTTATAGATAGGTAGGCAAATATTAAATATGAAACATAAAACTAACACTAAAATGTATAAATTTTGGCGAATATTATGATAAAAAAACATATTTTATGTAAATATAGGCGATATTAGACACCAAATAACAAATTTATTTTTTGAAAAAAACCCAAAAAATAGCTAATTGGCAAAATTTCGCCACTAAAAATTACCCTGGTAGGGATTGATAGAATATATGGACTAGTGGAGTACAACCTGAGTGGGACCAATGGTTAAGAGCATGTGTTTCTTCCATGGAGGTCACAAGTTTGAATCTGGAGGGAGGTAGGGTATTTACACCTCCTCCCTAGAGAAAGCAGTCAAATTGCTGCACAGAGGGTGTCCCTTGCCCCACAGACAAGGGGGGTCTCATATGTCAATTTGGCGTTTATCCAGGCTGTGAATTTAAATTAGATTATTTAAGATTATTATTACTTTCAAAGTAGTTAAATGGTTCCCTAAAAACATAGACAATAGAGCTTTCCTAATATCTTACTAATTACTATTGCCATATCAAATGCTTTATGGGTAGCAAGAACCAAATATGGTTCGATAGATTTCTTCACACTCCAGAATATAGATTGGAATACATATATATGATACTGGATAAAAAATGGGAATCCCTCCCAGACATAACCATAACATAATCCTTACATAACAATGCTATATCATTACAGATACATATCCGTGGTGGATTTGGATCTGATACATAGACAAGAATATACAGGGAGAGAGATAACTCAGAGAATACACCCTACACAATTATGAATTATTTAATCAAACACCCTTCACAAATTTGCAAAAGTAGCGACAACTATATATCGAATCTAGATAATTAGATATTCTAACAATTTTGAGAGAGAAAACTCAGAGAATACACCCTTCACAATAATTTAATAAATACTCTTCACAAATATGCAAATATTGAATCTAGATAATTAGATAGTCTAACAATTTTGAGAGAGAAAACTCAGAGAATACACCCTTCACAATAATTTAATCAAATACTCTTCACAAATATGCAAATGCAAATGTATCTACAACTCTACTATCTAAAATATAAGTAATGACCAATCGGTAAGAAAAGATCAAAGATATGTGTAGATACAATTAAAATACAACCAAACACGCAAACTCAACTAGAATCTAGTTGAATAAAGGTGCTTGACATTTCTTCCTATTACTTGCTTTACTATATTTCAGCTTCCCTGAACCAAACTGAGCATGCAACATAATAGGAGTGACCAGAAAAATAATCGAATAGAGTGGTAGCAAAGAATGATATTCAAGAAACAACTAAACAAAATACTGGAGGAATGAAACTCAAGAAATGCCACCACTCATGTTTCCATGCACTACACAAAAACATTAAATTTAGAGCTGAAATATATAATAAATAAATAATAGCACTGAAAAAGTTCAAATGTAAGAGTTCGAGATGAGAACATGTAAGATGTTTCCCACATCAAACAAGTATTTTGACGTGAGAAATAAAAAAATACCATACAAAGTGAGCGTCTTCATGTCTATTTTAACATTTTGGAAGCAATGATAATTTTTCAATTTGTTGTTGAAACCAAAGTTGCATTTATTTTCCTCCACATGTAACAATATTAACTCTGTATTGAATATGGATTTGGTACTGAACCACGCACCAAAAATGGATCCAAATTTTGGTCCATGGATTTGTATCAAGAACTAGAAAGTAAAATGGTTTGAACTTTGAAATTTTGAAAGTAGGTAGGCCCTGGGCCCTAAAGAAAGTAGAATACCTTTAAATTTGAACTTGAAGTTTGACATTTTCTTATTTGTATTATATTTAAGCACTAATTTTTTTTTTTTTGATTTGGTGTATTTTAGTTTCATCTTGACTTGTGAGACTGAAAAATTGAGTTTAAGTTTTAGAACTCATATAGTGTATTTTAGTTTGATTTTGACTTGTAAGACTAAAAATTGAGTTTAAGTTTTAGAACTTAATTCTATTTTTTCTATTGATGAATTCCATGTGATATATCAAGTGATAATGGTAAACCAATGAAAGAGAAATATAGCCACTAATCTCAACTAGCGTCTAGCTTAAGAAACTAAGTAGAAAACATCAAATGTGGCCACTAATCCTGACTGGAATCTAGCTTAAGAAGCTAAGTAGAAACACCAACAGAACTTAGTTGTTACAGAATCAATTAACCTAGTTCACTGATGATGGAGGAGCTATAAGGAAATAATATAAGCAATAACTAGCAGGTTACCATACGCATCAAACATGAACTAGAGAATTAGAACCGACAATAGCAACATATTATTTCCATGAAAATTGCATGAGAAAAATGTACCATTAGGGCCAACATACCATATGGCCTTAAGTTTCTTATCATTTATTATTAATAACATTTTGGACATATTTTTCATGAAATATCAGTGAAAATTTCCAACAAAGTACAGAATCAAGCTTACAAGGGAGTGGAACCCTCATTTCCTAATTTTGGAAATCTGGTTTGAACTCTGCAATTAAAACCAATAGTTTCCTGAAGCAAGACACATCAAAGATTGGATAGAGCTTAAGCGAACTTGTAAGCCACTGGACTGATACATTTGCTTACAGTATAGGGTCTACAAAAATTAGGAGCTAACTTCTGGTGGTTCTTCTGTTGTGTGATGTCTATTTATATGGTTGGAGATACAAGAACACCTGATCCCCTTCATCGAATCGATGTTTGGAGTGATGTTGATAAACTTGTTTCTTCTTGTAATTTTGAGCCAATATCAATTATCTTTGAGGGTAGAAATAATGTCATCATAGGATATTAGGGTGTTTTCCATCTCCTAGACCTTATAGAGGCCTAGTTTTATGAGATCACTAATAGGAAGTTTCTCATAGACTACTTCAAATATGATCATTTTATTAGCACCATGATAAGTGGTGTTTTACCACCATTCAACGGGTAACCATTGGACTGGTTGGATTTTTCAATCCAAAGAAAAACAATGTAAATAATATTTCAAACATTTGGTGATTGCTTTTGTTTGGCCATTGGTTTATGAGTGATATCATGTTCTAAGATTCAATTAGGTACCTTGAAGCTGAAACCAATATTTCCATAAATTGTTAGTGAAGGTAGGATCGAGATCAACCCCAATCAATTTTGGCATGCCATGTCATTTAAAAATATTCTCTATGAAGACTTGTGCTATTGTGGAGGCCCTGAATGGGTATTGGAAGGAATGAAAGTGATCATACTTTGAAAGGTAATCGACAAATACCATGATAACTTCTTTGTTGCTTGATTTCAGTAACCCCACAATGAAATCCATAGAAATTCCATCCCACACAATAGCAAGAATGGGTGATTCTTGTAATGTTCTTGGAGATTTTACCCTTTCCCCTTTGTTCCATTAGAAAGTATCACATTCTTCCACAAATTTGCGGATGTCCTTCATTCCTTTCCAAAAGAAAGGATGATTAATCTTGTAATATGTTTCCTGAAACTCAAAATGACCCACTATGGGAGAAGAGTCTAATTTAGATAATAGTTGGGATTTGAATGAGGAATTCCAAGCCCAAAAAATATGGCCTTCATAGTGGAGCTCATCATCCTACCAAGTGTAACTATAATATGGGTGTGCCCATGAGTCAACATATATCTACTGGATCATGTGCATGATCTTGGCATCTATTGACCATTCTCGACATACTGGCTCCAACTAATCAACCACTAGGAAAGATATGGAAAATAGGGACCTTTCCTCATCATATTTCCTAGATAGAGCATCAACCAACACATTTTCCTTGCCCTTCTTGTCGATAATATCATAGTCATAGCCTAACATTTTTGTGACCCACTTTTGTTTCTCTAGGGAAGAAAACTACTATCCCAAGAAATATTTCAAGCTACAATGGTTTGTTTTAATCTAGAAAGGATACCTCATTAAGGAAGGATGCCATAGATGAACTACATGAAGAATAGCCAAAAATTTCTTATAATAGGTAGGTTTTCCCAAGTTTCTATTGCATAATTTCTTATGAGTGAAGGCGATCAGGAGTCCCTCTTGCATGAACAAAATTGCAATCCCTTTTTCCCAAGGAATCACATTCCAAAACAAAAGTTTTATTGAGGTCGAGTAGGGTGAAGACTGGTTTGGTACACATAGCATGTTTTAAATCCTGAAAAGTTTGTTCAAATTCCTTAGTCTAACTAAATCCATTCCTTTTTAGTGGGGTGATGAGAGGACCAACAATTTAACCGTAGTTCTAGACAAAATTCCTGTAGTAGTATGTGAGTCCAAGAAAGCCATGCAAATGTTTGAGGGCCTTGGGACAAAGGACAGTCTTTCATCACCTCAATTTTCTTAGGCTCAACACACACTCTCCCCACCAAAAATGTGGCACAAATATTCAACTTTGGAAGCACCAAAAGAACATTTAGAATGCTTAAAGAACAACTGGTAATTATGGAGGAGTTGTAAGACCTGATCCACTTTCCACATGTGTCACCCAATTTTTTTTGTAGACCAACATGTCATCAAAGAATACTATGACAAAAAAGGCATAAAAAGGGCTTAAATATGTGGTTCAAAAGGTGGAAGGGGAATTGCAATGAACAAAAGGAATCACCAAACACTTGGAATGACCTTCATGAGTGTGGAAAGAAATTTTGGGAATATCGGCTTCCTTCATGTGAATTTGGTGATAATTGGAGTGAAGGTCAAGTATGGTGAAGAAAAATTCTCCATGTAGCTCATATAAGAGATCATCATTGATAAATGACCTGAAAGGAAAATTTATCTTTGATAGTCAAGGTGTGAAGAGCTCGAAAATTGGGACACATGTGTCAAGTGCCTTCTTTTTAAAATAATTATGAAAATCGGAGAAGAGTAGGGACTAATACTAGGATGGGTGATACCAACATCTAATAGCTTCTATACAATATTTTCAATTCCATTATTTTAGGCAAAAGGATGATGGTATGAGAACACATTGGGTGGTACGCTACCAAGAAATAGTGGGATGCTATGATCATGCTCTCCCTATGAGGCTACATTATCACACAAATATGCACTGATAGACCTGTCGAATAATTATAGACAACCAACTTTATCATCGTTGGAAGGCTCTCTATTTGGACTAGTGATTTTCCAATGTCAGGAGATTGTTCCTGGGGGTTGCATGCTTTTATCAAACTAATAAATCTTCGTAGAAACCAATGTTATTAACAAAGAAAATTCCCACTCTTGATATCTCTATAAATAGTCAATAGTGAGGATGAATTAAATTAAAAAACTTAGATTGGTTCAGATCAGATCCTAAAAACACTTATTACAACAACTTAAAAGAAAATAAAGTGGCGTGAATGTGCACCCTATATTAAGATAAATAAAAATAAACACACTACACACTAACGATAACACTATAATACAATTAACCAATGACACTCAAGAGATTCAGGGAGCTATAAAAAATAATAATTAAACCAAATCACATGTTACCCAAGATATTGACTGCATCGTAGTGAGTCACATGTGATAGGATTCCATGGATGTCCTAACTTACGATGGAGGTAGTGGTGTGAGTTATATGGGATGGAAGAGTGGAGAATCCTTTTCTGCTACAAATGACCAATAGAATAATAATGTCCAACCCTTTAGAATCTCTCAAATGTGTATATATAGAGTTCTCATTTCCTCCAACCAAGTCACCCTTAATGTTGGAAAAGTTTTGCATGCAATCTAGGTGTGATCATTGTTCTGTTTGGATAAATTTATTTTCCTTTTAGATGACTTTCCTTGCTGTTTTAAATGACTTTTTCTAACAAATAAAGTTGTTTGTGTTTTTTTCTTTCTCCTTGGAAGAATTAAAATTTTGAAATAAAGATTGGATAGAAAAACTTAGCAAGGCAAATTATGGTCCTTTGGAAAGTCAATAGAATGATACCTAAACACACAAATTCAAATTAGGTTTCTGGAAAACAAATTTTAGTGTTTTGGGCCTTGACATAAGACAATTTTGTAACCTCATGCAAATGGAAACCTTCCAACAAGATGCCACATGTCACATTGAGAGAACCATCCAGCCACTCAAGACTACTCTTGACTCATCACTCTTTCACCCATTAGAACCATGGACCACCCCACCACTACATGCATGGAACCATGACATCAAAACTTGTACCTACCACACATAGAAGCTGCTAATCATAGGAATACATAAAAATAAGGCTTCCTCAAAATAGAAAGAAGGGAAGACTAATCATGAAAGGAGGTAGCATTAGTTTATCTTCTGAAAAAATAAAATGGGAAAAAACAAAAACGAGTCTAAGTAGACTTGATTTTTTACAAGGAACATAAGTATATAAATATCTCTATAATCTACGACCTTGGATCATGGGATCTTACTAGATGGTAAACTGCTAAAATTAGTAGTTTTATCAGACTCTATTGACTTTGGGAGGATCATGGATCAGTGTGCATTTATGGATACATCTGTAATGGAACTAGCTGGATGGAATCTCGTTGGGTTAACATGAAAGTATGTGAAGTATTTGGTTTTTCTATTGTTAGAGTTTTCTGCTCTCTTTGATAATAGGGAGGTTGGTTTGGACTTTTGTTTGCATATAAAATTACAAAAAATTGAGAGATACGTGACCAAACAATGAGATATAAATGACCAAAAAAATGACCAAAATTCGCATATCAATGACCAAAAGGCAATTTTGGTGGCTAATTTATGGTCTTTTATTACGCGACCAAATTTGGTCATATTCTAGTTTGTCATGTGGTCATTAATTTGGTCATAAATGTGGTCATATATTTGGTCATTGTTTCAAACATATGATCAAATTAATGACAAAATATATGACCAAATTAATGACCAACTGACAAGCTATAAATGACCAAAATAAAAATGATTGATTTTGGTCGCGTAATAAAAGACCGTAAATTAGCCACCACCAATTGCCAAACCAAAAGTGGTCATTGATATGCGGATTTTGGTCACTAATATCTCATTTTCCATTAGTGATAGGAATCTAATTGACATATGAAGGAAAACCAGAATAAACAAAGGTTGAGGACAATAACATGGTTATCATTAGAGATATTAATAACAATGCTAGCATGTGCTGAATAACATAAATATATATTTAAATCTCAAAAATAATTTTTTTTAGGGTTATCATGTCAGATACATTACAAACTAGTATAAGAGCTATAGCTTACAGCACTATGGACCTTATTGACTCAACAAGAACTTGCAATATGATACTATGTACCTAAATAAATAACAAAATGATTGCTACACATGTATAGGAGGAAATTTTGGAAGAGGAATTTGGAAATCCATGCTAAATCAAAGATTCCCTCTACATGGAACTCTGATGGGATGAAAAATGGAAGTATGGCCACACAAGGTGCTGCTAGAAATGGGTTGGACGGTGTTGTACCTATGAGTAATGTCTGTATGTTGGATCATACTGATAATGGGCATACGACTTCTATACATTTGAGTATTGTTGTTTCCAGTGAAGGGTACAAAATTGTTAAACACTTGGGAAACAAAGATATGATGAGTCATGAGCATGGAAAAAGGAATTCTCTTGCTAAGGAAATTCCAGATAAACACTTGCGAAGCAGGGATATGTTGAATCATGAGCATGGTAAGGGATATTCTCCTGCTAAGGAAATGCTGGATGGTAAGAAAATCAATCAGGGTGCTGCTAATGTGTATCAAGTTGATGAATCCCCCTTGTCCATTCATACTAATATTATTAGCCATGTGACAGATTTGGGGAATAATGATACTAAGCTTTCATCCTTAGGAAATATCTCTATAATAGCTATGAATCCTAGAAATGGAAATTCCTTACTCTCTAGAGACAAGGAAATTATGGGAGTCTCATCAAAGATAACTAAAATTGGTAGGATATCTAATCTAATAAAGGCCGTGTAGTTATTTGTTGTAAACACAAGATTCAAAGATTATTTTACATAGTAAAAAGGTGAAACTTTGGAAGCAATAAATGAGGATTTTGAGAATCATGTCATTGGAATAGGGGCACTTGCTACTTAGAGATCTTAATGTTTCAAGAAGGAAAAATTCTTAAAAAGGAAAAAACGGTATATTCTCAAGTCCAAGAGTTCATATTAGAGGAAGTCTTTGAATCTAATGAAGCATGATAAAATATTGATTACATCACATGATACATTTGTACCTAAACAGAAAAAGAGGACTACTTTAACTGCTCAGGAAACAACACTTGTTGTAAATAAACGTGGAAGTAATGTTGCAAAGAGTATGTCAAATGGAAAGCATTTCCTTGATTATTGCAAGGACGTTGAGAAGTATGGATTGAAGGAATTTCCCATTCAAAATGACTACGTACTTATCAAATCTAAGGAGAACACCATTCAATCTCATTTTCATCTTTGGTTTGCTCAATGCAGTTCCATACATATTTTTACAAAAGATGGTTTGGGTGAGGCATAAGAATTAAAAGAGAACATTGGTCAATATTGGTCACGTAGAAGAAAGAACATATAGGGTGTAAAAAACTAAATCATAACCAATTTCAAGTCTAAACCAAGAATATTTTCATAGTCAATTAAAGAAATGATGAAATACTTACAAACAAAACCTTTACCTGATTGAGGTGGAAGAAGCATCAATTCTAGTAATATGACTCTCTTGTGTCTGCGGATGATTGACAAATTATTGCTCAACATACCCTATAAACATGATAAAAGAGGAATGATATAAAAATTGCGCAATGCCATGTTTTATCATAGCCCAACACACTTGTAAGGAATCATGTCCATAGATATAAACCAATGAGAAAGGCCAGCCTGATTCAAGGTCAGTGTCCCTGTTTTGTCACTACAAATTTTTGTAGCAGAACCCATAGTCTCACATGTTGACAACCTTCGTACCTAGAATGGGGTGAATTTTTAGATGTTGAAATACCAATCGCCCATCCATCCATAGTAATAAATTATTGTGAATCAGATACTAACCAAATCCTTGTCTACCATCATCTTCTTCATTGAATAAGCTAAATTGTCAATAAAATAACAAGAAAACATGTTAAGAAGCGAAACACTACTCTCAAATAAGTCATATATAGTCACTAGATATTAATCTGAATAAGCTAAATCTAGAAAAAAATCTTCAATTAATCATACGTCAAGGTGATTGCCAATGGAAGTTCTTCTAGAACTACAATAATGACAATGGAAACCTACAAACAAATAATTCCATTAGTATTTCTCTTTTGTACATTTTCATATAATCCTTGGACATGACACTACTCAACATTTTTGTAAACAAAGACAACTGATTTTATACAAAATATCCATTCAAGCATAATACTAAGAAGATACTGAATGTAGGCCATTCTAACCTACTGCAATCGAGAAGATGTTAAGAATTCCATTAACTATTTCACCAACCTTCGTCTTTCCTGCTTGAAACATGGGTTTCCCATTGGAGTCTTGTGTATTTCCTGTAAAAAATCTGATAAAAAAAAACACAAACTACAGTCAATACAAAGTGGCAGTGAAAAACACAAATAATTTAGAGAAAACAACAAAAGGTAGTACAGTATCACTATACTAATCAAGAGGATGACAAAAACTACAACTTTCATTGTAAGTCCAAACTTTCCAATAAAATTTTCAACATGATTGAGGCGGACCTATTATGAACAGGGAGTCTCTATGAGTGTGAAATTTGTGATAATACCACTCATGGCAAATAATAGAATGAAAATTAAACAATTCAAGGAAGACAGGCCTACAGGGGATTTTCTTCCCCATTATCCTTTGATATGCTAGCCATCACTAAACCCCACTTAATATTTAATCCCACACTGGTTACCTGATATAAGGAAACAAAAGTCCAAACCAACCTCCCTATTATCAAAGAGAGCATAAAACACTAATGATAGAGAAACCAGATACTTCACATACTTCCATGTTAACCAAGGGAGATTCCATCCATTTGGTTCCATTAAATATGTATCCATACATGCACACTGATCCATGGTCCTCCCAAAGTCAATAGAGTGATGAGTTAAGAGAATTCTTGAGTGGCTGGATGGTTCTATCAATGCGACATGTGGCATCTTGTTGGAAGGTTTTCATTTGCATGAGGTTACAAAATTTTCTTATGCCAAGGCCCAAAACACTAAATTTTTATTTCCAGAAACGTAATTCAAATTTGTGTATTTAGGTATCATTCTATTGACTTTCCAAAGGACCATAATTTTCCTTGCTAAGTTTTTATATCCAATCTTTATTTCTAATTTCTAATTCTTCCAAGAAGAAAGCACAAAAAAAACAACTTTCTCTATCATGGAAAATCATTCAAAACATCAACGAAAGTCGTCTAAAAGGAAAAGAAAGCTATCCAAACAAAACAATGGTCACACCTAGATTACATGCAAAAAATTTCCAGCATTAAGGGTGACTTGGCTGGAGGAAATTAGAACTCTATATATACAAATTTGATAGATATTGAAGGGTTGGACATTATTATTCTATTGGTTGTTTGTAGCAGAAAAGGATTCTCCACTCTTTCATCCCATAGACCTCACACCACTACCTCCATTGTATGTTAGGACATCCATGGCATCCTATCACATGTGACTCACTATGATGTAATCAATCTCTTGGGTAACATGTGATTTGGTTTAATTATTCTTTGTTATAGCTCCTTGAATATCTTGAGTGTCATTGATTAATTGTATTATAGTGTTATGGTTAGTGTGTAGTGCGTTTATTTTGATTTAACTTCACCTAGGGTGCACATTCACCTCACTTTATTTTCTTTTAATGTTTTGTAATAAGTGTTTTTAGGATCTGATCCAAACCAATCTAAGTTTGTTAATTTAATTCACCCTGGCTATTGACTATTTATGGAGAGATCAAGAGTGGAAATTTTCTATGTTAATCACATTGGTTTCTATGCATATTTATTAGTTTGATAAAAACATGCAACCCCCAGGGAAAACCTCCTGACACTGGGAAAGATCCAGTCCAAATAGAGAGCCTTCTAATGATGATAAACTTGGTTGTCTATAATTATTCGGTAGGTCTATCAGTGCATATTTGTGTGCTAATGCAACCTCATAGGGAGAGCATGATCATAGAATCCCATTGTTTCCTGGTAGCGTAACACCCAATGTGTTCTCATACCATCATCCTTTCTCCTAAAATAATGGAATTGAAAAGATTGTATAGGAGCTATTAGATGTTGGTATCATCCATCCTAGTATTAGTCCTTACTCTTCTTCGATTTTCATATTTCTTTTAAAAAGAAGGAACTTGACACATGTGTCCCAATTTTCGAGCTCTTCACACCTTGACTATCAAATATAAATTTTCCATTCCAGTCATTGACCAATGATGATCTCTTATATGAGCTACATGGAGCATTGTTCTTCACCAAACTTGACATTCACTCTGATTATCACCAAATTCACAAGAAGGAATCCGATATTCCCAAAATGTATTTCCACACTCATGAAGGTCATTGCAAGTGTTTGGTGATGCCTTTTGTTCATCGCAATGCCACTTCTACCTTTTGAACCACATCTTTAAGCCTTTTATATGCCTTTTTGTCCTAGTATTCTTTGATGACATGTTGGTCTACAAAAAAACTTGGGTGACACATGTGGAAAGTGGATCGGGTCTTACAACTCCTCCATAATTACCAGTTGTTCTTTAAGCATTCTAAATGATCTTTTAGTGCTTCCAAAGTTGAATATTTGAGTTACATTTTTGGTGGGGAGGATGTGTGTTGAGCCTAAGAAAATTTAGGTGATGAAAGACTGTCCTTTGTCCCAAAGCCCTCAAAATTTTGCATGGATTTATTGGCCTCATAGACTACTACATGAATTTTGTCTAAAACTATGGTTAAATTGTTGCTCCTCTCATCACCCCACTAAAAAGGAATGGATTTAGTTAGACTAAGGAAGTCGAACAAGATTTTCAAGATTTAAAACATGCTATGTGTACCAAACTAGTCTTCACCCTACTCGACCTCAATAAAACTTTTGTTTTGGAATGTGATGACTTGGGAAAAGGGATTGCAATTGTGTTCATGGAAGAGGGAATCTTGCTTGCCTTCACTTGTAAGAAATTATGTGATAGAAACTTGGGAAAACCTACCTATTAGAAGGAAATGTTGTCTATTCTTCATGTAGTTCATCTATGGCATCCTTCCTTAATGAGGTATCATTTCCATATTAAAACAAACCATTGTATATTGAAATATTTCTTGGAACAGTAGTTGTCTTCCCCATAGAAACAAAAGTGGGTCACAAAAATGTTAGGCTATGACTGTGATATTATTGACCAGAAGGGCAAGGGAAATGTGGTGGTTGATGCTCTCTCTAGGAAATATGATGAGGAAGGGTCCCTATTTTCCATACCTTTCCTAGTGGTTGATTAGTTGGATCCAGTATGTCTAGAATGGTCAATATATGGCAAGATCATGCACATGATGCACTAGCTATACATTGACTGATGGGCACACCCATATTACAGTTACACTTGGCAGGATGATGAGCTCCACTATGAAGGACATGTTTTTTGGGCTTGGAATTCCTCATTCAAATCCTAACTGTTATCTGAATTAGACTTCCCATAGTGGGTCATTATGATTTTTAGAAAACATATTACAAGATTAAGCATCGTTGATTTTGGGAAGGAATGAAGAAGGACATCCACAACTTT
Source organism: Pseudotsuga menziesii (assembly GCA_001517045.1). Classification (NCBI taxonomy): domain Eukaryota; kingdom Viridiplantae; phylum Streptophyta; class Pinopsida; order Pinales; family Pinaceae; genus Pseudotsuga; species Pseudotsuga menziesii. Next base: position 83,736 of record LPNX010596347.1, on the reverse strand, counting down.
GTGGCAAAATGTGATACTTGCTAATGTCACCAAGGGGAAAGGGTGAAATCTCCAAGAACATTACAAGCATCACCCATTCTTGCTATTGTGTGGGATGGCTTTTCTATGGATTTCATTGTGGGGTTACTAAAATCAAGCAACAAAGCAATTATCATGGTAGTTTTCAATTACCTTTAAAATTATGCTCACTTTCATGCCTTCAAATACCCATTCAAGGCCTCCACAATAGCACAAGTCTTCATAGAAAATATTTTTAAACGGCATGGCATGCCAAAATCAATTGTGATTGATTGTGATGCTACCTTCACTAACAATTTATTGCAAGATTTTTTTCAGCTTCAAGGTACCTAATTGAATCTCAGAACAGGATATCACTCCCAAACCAATGGCCAAACAAAAGCAATCAACAAATGTTTGAAATATTATTTACATTGTTTTTCTTTGGATTGACAAATCCAACCTGTCCAATGGTCACCTGTTGAACGGTGGTACAATACCACCTATCATGGTGCTAATAAAATGATCTTATTCGAAGCAGTCTATGGGCAACTGCCCTTAAGTGATCTCGTAAAACTAGGCCTCTCTAAGGTCTAGGATATGGACAGCACCATAATAGCCTATGTTGACATTATTTTTACCCTCAAATATAATTGGTATTGGATCAAAATTACAAGAATCAACAAGTTTATCAACATCACTCCAAACACCAATTTGATGAAGGGGATCAGGTGTTCTTGTATCTCCAACCATACAAACAGACATCACACAAGCAGAAGAACCACCAGAAGTTAGCTCCTAAGTTTTGTGGACCCCATACTGTAATCAAATGTATCACTCTAGTGGCTTCCAAATTTTCTTAAGCTCCATCCAATATTTGATGTGTCTTTCTTTAGGAAAGTGTTGGTTCCAATTGCAAAGTTCAAACCAGATTTACAGAATTAGGCAATGAGGGTTCCACTCCATTGTAAGCTTGCTTCTGTACTTTGTGGGAAATTGTCACTGATATTTCATGAAAATTATTTCCAAAATGTTTTTAATAATAAATGATACTAAAATTAAGGCCATATGGTATGCTATCCCTAATGGTACATTTTTCTCATACAATTGTCATGGAAATAATATGTTGTTGTTATCAGTTCTAATTCTCTAGTTCATGGTTTATGCGTATGGTAACTTGCTAGTTATTGCTTCTATTATTTCCTTGTAGCTCCTCCATCGTCAGTGAACTAGGTTAATTGATACTGCAACAACTGAGGCCTGTTGATGTTTTCTGCTTAGCTGCTTAAGCTAGACTCCAATCAATATTAGTGGCCACATTTGATGTTTTCGGCTTAGTTGCTTAAGCTAGAAGCCAGTCGGGATTAGTGTCCATATTTCCATTTCATTGGCTTACCATTCTCACTTGATTTATCACATGGAATTCATCAATAGACAAAATAGAATTAAGTTCTAAAACTTAAACTCAATTTTCAGTCTCACAAGTCAAGATCAAACTAAAATACACTAGATGAGTTTTAAAACTTAAACTCAGTTTTTCAGTCTCACAAGTCAAGATCAAACTAAAATACACTAGATGAGTTCTAAAACTTAAACTCAGTTTTTCAATCTCACAAGTCAAGATCAAACTAAAATACACTAGATGACAAAAAAAGAAACAAACTAGTGCTTAAATATATAACAAATAAAAAAATGTCAAACTTCAAGTTCAAATTTCAAGGTATTCTAATTTCTTTAGGGCTTAAGGCCTACTTACTTTCAAAATTTCAAAGTTCAAAGAATTTTAGTTTCTAGTTCTTGATACAAATACATGGACCAAAATTTGGATCCATTTTTGGTGCGTGGTTCAATAAAAATCGAGATTCAGTACAAAGCCAATATTGTTACATGTGGAGGAAAATCAATGCAACTTTGGTTTCAACAAGAAATTGAAAAATTATCATTTCTTCCAAAATGTTAAAATAGACATGATGACTCACTTCATATGGTATCCTTTTATTTCTCAGGTCAAAAGACTTGTTTGATGTGGGAAACATCTTACATATTCTCATCTCGAACTCCTACATTTGAACTTTTTTGGTGCTATTATTTATTTATTCTATATTTCAGCTCTAAATTTAATGTTTTTGTGTAGTGCTTGGAAACATGAGTGGTGGCATTTCTTGAGTTTCATTTCTCTAATATCATGTTTAGGTGTTTCTTGAATATCATTCTTTGCTACCACTTTGCTCTATTTTTTTTTTGTTCACTCCTATTATGTTGCATGCTAAGTTTTTGTTTAGGGAAGTCTGAAATATAGTAAAGCAAGTAATAGGAAGAAATGTAAAGAACCTTTATTCAACTAGATTCTGGTTGAGTTTTCCTGTTTGGTTGTATTTTAATTATATATGCACATATCTTTGATGTTTTCTTACTGATTGGTAATTACTTGTGTTTTAGATAGTAGAGTTGTAGATGCATTTGCATTTGCGTATTTGTGAAGAGTATTTGATGAAATTATTGAGAAGGGTGTATTCTTTGAGTTTTCTCTCTCAAAATTGTTAAACTATCTAATTATCTAGATTCAATATTTGTAGATTTGTGAAGAGTATTTATTAAATTATTGTGAAGAGTGTATTCTCTGAGTTTTCTCTCTCAAAATTGTTAGACTATCTAATTATCTATATTCGATATATAGTTGTCGCTACTTTTGCATATTTGTGAAGAGTGTTTGATTAAATAATTCATAATTGTGTAAGGTGTATTCTCTGAGTTATCTCTCTTCCCTGTATATTCTTGGCTATGTATCAGTTCCAGATCCACCACTGATCGGTATCTATAATGATATAGCATTGATCTATAAGGATTATTTTAGGGTTATGTCTTGGAGGGATTATGTCACGTCCCCTCCTTTTCTAGAGGAGAGAATGTGACCCAAATATTCTACCTAAGTCACCTATCTCTGATTTTGCATTCGTATGATGATTCCTGATTCCTTTTTTTCCTTACAGATCTACACAAGCAAGAATTTCCCTGCTAACATTCTGATCCAGACCATGTATAACTCTTTATCTTCCCCAATGGCATAGAGATCGAATAATGGACAATAATTTCGCAGAAAATCAACGGTGCGGAGAGCTTCACTTGCGGAATCAAAAAACATATCAAAATTTTAGTCTAGCACCTCACAGCCCGTATGCCACATTTCGCATCCCGCATGCGGAATGGTCATTGCAGAGATTGAAGTTATGGAAATCAAAATTTACCATAAGTTATTTCTACATCCCGGTGTATCCCGCATCTCACATCCCGTAGGTTGCAGAAAGGAAGTTGCGGAAGGAAAATTCCACATAAATTCGATCTGTTCATGAAAATTTCTAAGTCTAAAACTGATTTTGAGAATTCAGGCCATCACGAATCCGGCCGATCTAGCTCCATAACAACTTAGAAATAATTAATTGAAATAAAATTACATACACATATACATCATTCATGAAATATACATCTGCATCAAATAGATTCCATTCAAGCATTCATCATATTCATATTCATTTATAAACAAGTATAGTTGCATGGATTGAGACACAATAAATACTTATCTTTATCAGAAGCTTGTCCCACAACTAGCTATGTCATTGCAACTTTCCACCCAACCATAGTCCAGTGTGCTCATCAATCTCTCAGCAACACTGCCATCCCCGAGCTCGGCATGATTTCCTCAAGGAATAAGGAACACTAGCAGAATTCCCCATAGCCAAGGATACAATAAAACTCATCCAATCCAACATAGTTGGGTTTACCAGGCTTACATAAGCAGTGATTTACACATAGCCAAAGTTTATACAAGTCACAGCCAAGACAATAGATGGGTTTATTAGGCTACCATCCAAGCCAATCCATCCTTGTAGTTTGGTTTATCAGGCTTACACAAACAGTGGTTTACAATTAGCCAAAATTCACATGAGACACAGCTAAGCCAACAGATGGGTTTATCAAGATACCAATGAAGCCATACTTCCAGTTGGGTTTATCAGGCTACCAAGGAGGTGGAAAGACTGACTAATAAGCTAGTGAGTTCAATCCCAGAGCTATGGAAACCTACATTGGATCTATCCTGATTTCTAAACATTTACACACCCAACACAAGGAAGCATCCCCTTCTCTGCTACATAGCCCCTTAGGCCATGCCTTCAATTCTAGTGCTATTCAGGGTATGCAAAGAAGAAAACCATCCCTATAGATTGGTCTATGACGTTTCTTCACACACTAGGTTTATCAAGCAAGTCCAGACTCTAATTCCATTCCCCAAATTAGTTCAAATGTCAAATGAGGATGTACACACAGTGATCTTAGTTTGGGGATTAACAAAACATAATAGAAGCCAAGGAATACACACACACCACAATTATGAATTTTTGAGCATTTCTTGAGCCAGACCGACCACTGCAATTACCAAAAACAAAATCGTTTACTGGTCATTCTATTCAAAAACACAAATCAAATTTTGGGAATTCACATTTCGAAAACGACTAACAGACAGGAAAATCGTAAAAAAGGAAAAAAATTCACAGAAAAGGAAAAATTCGTGAAGGATTAAGACTCATAGCGGTTTTTACTTGCTTGTTGTGTGAATTCCAGAATCCCTCTTGCCAAAAATGTTCAACCCAGTACAAATCATGAGGGGAAGGTGAAACATGACTGCATGAGGGAAAGCCAGGCGTTTTCTTAAAAAACATTTTTCCAAAAATGGTGCTCTTCCCATTTCGAATTTCAGCCCACTCTTCCAATGCCCCCCCCTTATCCTTAGGAAAAATCATGCCCCCGTCTCATTTTGTTGCATTGACATAGCTGGCTATAGGATTTTAATTAAAATTGCAAATTTAACATGATGTCCAAACTTATAATGTTCAACTAGCATAAAAACACCATCGGCCTAAATCTTAATCCCTGAAACATAAACACTAAATAGATGGTGGGTATTTTTCCTTGGGCTCCACACCATGATTATTTACATCATATTATTTAAATGCAAATAGGGTCAAAATTGGGGTGTTACATTCCCCTCCCCCTTCAACAACACTATCCTCAGTGCTTTACAACATTGAACAAAAATTCTTTGTTGGTATTTCCCTCAGTAATTCGTAGAATTAAACAAAAATGGATGTGTTAGTCGCATGACATCTTCCATTTCCATGTAGCTTATTCAAGACTGTAGTGCTCCCATTGCACCTTTACCTGTCCTATTTTTCGGCTCCGGAGCATTGTGACCTTCCTAGCGAGGATGCTCTTTGGATCGATTTGGAACTCTCCCTTTGGTTCCACTTGAATCACATCCCAATTTATTACATGGTTATGATCATGTACATATATTTTAAGTAAATAAACATGAAAAATATTATGAGCCCTAGTGCTAGAAGGAAATGCAAGTCTATATGAAACTGGTCCTATTCTTTCAAGCACTTCAAACGACCCATAGTATCTAGGAGACAGCTTGGCACAACTCCCAAGCTTCAAGGAAATTTTCTTTTCCTTCACCTTGAGGTAAACATGATCCCCAATACTGAACTCTCTATTCACCCTATGCTTATCTCCATAGATTGTTTTTTCTGTCCTAGGATACCTTTAGATTATGTCTGATTTTTGCAACTTCCTGCTCCATCTCCTTGAGAAATTATGGACGGATCACAACTATGTTCATTTGGTTATCCCAATTTATTGTTGTTCTACACCTCTTGCCATACAAAGATTCATATGGACTCATCCCCAAGGATGCTTGCTGTCCATTGTTATAAGAAAATTCTACCAAGTGTAAATTGTCTTCCCACTTGGATGGTTTGTCCATCACATACATGCGAAGCATGTATTCTAGCACTTGGTTAACTATCTTGGTCTATCCATCGGTTTGAGGATGGTAGGCAGTACTGAAAATCAACTTTTTTCCCAAGTATGCAAACAATCCTTTCCAAAATTTAGAATTGAACTTAACATCTCTGTCAGAGACTATTGCCTTAGGAAATCCATGCAATTTAAAAATTTATTTCATGAAAATATTGGCAATATCATCAGTCTTATGTGTGGACTTTATTGGTATAAAATGCGCTGCCTTCATCAACTTGTCCACCACAACCATTTGGAATCATGTTGTCTCCAAGTCATCGACAATCCTGTAATAAAGTCCATGGAAATCACTTCCCATTTCCATTATGGGGCCGAAAAAGACTGCAACAAACCTGCTAGGTGTTGATGTTCAACCTTCACTTGCTGACACTTCACGCACCTTGAAATATATTCATACATGTCATTCTTCATGCCTGGCCAAAAGTATTTCTTTCTTGCTGTAGCAATTGTCTTCTGATATCCTGGGTGACTAGAATATGGATTTTGATGGATTTCATCCATAACAACCCTCCTCAAATCTTCCACATTTAGAATATGCATTCTTCTCTTATAAGTAAGAAGTCCATCCTCTTCTAGCTTATAACCTTCATACTTCTTTTTAAGGCTTTGCTGCTGTAATTTATCCTTTACCTGTAGATATATTTCGTATTCAACATTATGGTTTGCTGTCTCAAATCTAATTGGAAAATACTAATAGACGCCACATTCATTTCTTGTACTTTCCTACTGAGTGCATCAACTACCTTATTCTCCTTTCCTTTTATGTGCTTGATTTCAAAATCAAACTCACATAAAAATTCTAGCCATCTAGCTTTCCTAGCATTTAGAGTAGGCTGATCAAACAAATATTTCAGACCACAATGGTCTGTCCTTAACTCAAATTTTCTTCCCATCAAGTAATTCCTCCACACCTTGAGATCATGTACTATGGATGCAAGCTCCACATCATGAGTGGATTAATTCCTCTCATGCTCCTTCAGCTCCCTAGATTCATAGCATATCGCATGGTTGTCTTGCATAAGAACTACTCCAATTCCTTGACCACATGCATCCGTACATACCACAAAATGTTTCTCTGGCCAGTCTGCAACCTTCAAGACTAGTCCACTGGTGAGAAGATACTTTAACTACTGGAAACTTTCTTCACACTTCGAGGTCCATTCGAACTTTATCCCCTTCCTTTGCAAAGAAGTGATAGCATGTGCAACCTTGGAGAATCCTTCAATAAATCTCCTGTAGTATCCCGCAAAACCCATAAAAAATCTTACCTCTGTCACATTCTTTGGAGTGGGTCAATTCTTGATAGCTTCAATCTTGTCAGGGTCCATGGATATACCCTCTTCTGAAATAATGTGACCCAAGTACTGAATCCTATCTTTATAGAAGTCACACTTGCTCTGCTTTGCATAC
>LPNX010596347.1:45912-73725 GCA_001517045.1 Pseudotsuga menziesii | reverse complement strand
AATCCAGGCATCTTCAGACGAATGGTACCCATTCCCTTTGGTTTAATACTTGACTTATCTGCAAAGTACACTATGCCATCGATTGTTTCATTCAGTTCTTGAAAACAGTCTTTTCTAAATGTCATGTGTGATGTTGCACCAGTATCAAGCAGCCAACAATCTTTATAAGATGAAAGAGAAGTCATTTCATTAAATCCAAGATTACAATGTGCAACAATACAAGAATCATAAAATTTACTAGCATCTTGGTCATCTTTATTCTGGTTGTGCTTGTCTTTGACTGAGTCCCATGAATCCCAACACAGATCTGATGTGTGCCCAGTGTTTCCGCAATGCTTGCACTGCAAATCTGATCTTTTGCTTCTGCCCCCTCTGCCTCTGAAATTTCTTCTACTTCTGCCTCTCTCTTTGCCGCAATCTCCCTTGGAAGGGTCTTTGGATTGGTCTTTGCCGGCAAGGGCAACACCAATACTAGATGCCAAAGAGTGCATCTTTACAACTGTTAGTGAAATTTACAATAATAAACTTGATATGACAAAGAGAAAAACAATAACCTTGCAGGTCTACAGTCTCTGCCAAGGTGTACAATGCAACTTCAGGTTTTAAAGAGATACAATAATAGTATCGCAGCTTCAATTCACAGCAATCTCAGGGAGAAGAAATTCAGTACAGGGTCTTCCAAAAGGCAGCAATGCAAATGGTGAAACCAGCAAAAAGGATAACAACTTTCAATATATACTCAGCTCCAAAACTGTAGCATATATTATTTCAATATACTCATCTCCACAACTCAGTGATATCAATCACCACAGGAATTAGGGCACAATCACAGGAAGCAGCATATATCACAGATACTCAACGCATATATCACTCCCTCATGAAATGGCAGCACTAATTTATTAGTTTTTTTCAGCTGGCAGCTCCACGCAGTCTTCTTCCTTCAACTCGGTCTTCACAACGATGAAAAAGCTGGAATCCACACTGTCAACAATAGTGCGCAGTCTTCTTTTCCTTCTTAATATCAATCAGATTTTAAAATGCATTGCCAAATTTTACAAAGCAAAATCAGCATCCAACTTTTAAATTATCAAAGGCCAAAAACTTAGGACAGAAACATTACTGCTCTACAATACATAGAGAGACATGATATGCTAAATGGTGATCATGTGCAAGTTCAGAACATGTTTCCAGCTATAAAAGTTGAAACATATCTGCGCAGATATATATCAGTCACAATATGGAATTAGGGTTTATTCTGAAGCAAACCAGCCGTAGCAACCTTGGGATATATTTTTCTGCGCAAGTCGTAGCTCACAAAATATCAGAATGAATGGGAAATCACAAGTCGGCAATCACAAGTCGCAGCAATATATCAAAGCAGTATATATCAAATGCAGTCTTCAAAATTATTAATTAATATGCAGACATCACCAATCCAATTCTTGACACCATGCAGCAGTCTTTCCACGCTCACCGCACCAAGTCGAGAGTTCGGGCCTCTCTCACCCCACCAGGCAAAAATTAGGGTTCAGCTCGATCTGCAAAAATTAGGGTTCAGCTCGCAGCAGTTCCAGCATTCTAGCAATATACATTGCACTGTGCTCCACGTAGCTGATCAACACTTCAACGTAGGCTCCAGCATTCACTTCCAGCTGATCAACACTTCAACGCAGGCTCCAGCATTCAGGAAGCTGATCAACACTTCAATGCAGGCTCCAACATATATCAATGCAGCTATCTTCAGTCTTACTATTCTTATATATCAGCAAATATATCAAATAGCACCAGTTTTCAGGCGCAGGCACTTCTCCACGCAGCTTTATAATGCGGGTTCTTCACTCAGCTATCAAACTTTTCCTTGACAAGCTCTTTTCTTTCAGCGGTCTGGGCCTCAAGCAAGATTGAAAGAAACGACCTCACAAGATGCAGCAATCTTCACGCTGGTAATAACTCCACGCAGTCTCATTCACCAGGGATCTAATATACCATGTAGTCTCATTCACCAGCGATTTAATATACCACGCAGTCTTCAAGGTTTCCAGTCCTTCTACTCGCCCTTCAACTCGTCCTTCATTGATATGTATGATAAGCAAATCACCAAAAGAACCTCGGCCGGAACACGATCTGGCGACTGATGAAATAAAAATCTCCAAGAGAACCTCTGCCGGGACGCAAATTGATAACTGGGAGGCTCAGAAAAAAAGAGATCACGCAGCCAACAGAAATCTTGAAATGCAGTGGAAGCTCTTATACTATTTCCAGCTTACACCATATATATACGAGCTTCACGCATAGCATTCACTGGCCACTTTGAAAAATGTTTGCAGAATTTACGATGGGTAAATTTAGGGTTTTCAGTACAGCAAAGGGAGGTCGCTCACTTTTGAAGGCTGCGACTCTCAATATACAATATCAGTCTTCAGCACAGTCACAGCGCAGTCTCAAACTCCAGCAGAACGTAGACTGGAGAAAATCAATGGAGAAAATTTCAAAACAATCACAAGTCGCAGCCTTCAAGCAAGGCTTCAGTCTTCATCAGGGTGAAAATGCAGCAGAAGAATAACTTAGGATTAGGGTTAGGTATTGCATACACGCAGAGAATAAACTCAGGCAAATAGAGTAATGCATACATTGCATGCGACTCCACTGGCAGACTGATGGAGCAGTCTGGCAATGGACTGGCAAGCAGAATGCCTGGAATGGGCAGAAATGTAGTAGGAGTTATGGCAGATAGCCCTGCTCTGATACCACTTGTTGGTAATAACTCCCGATTCAATATTCTATTCACGACTAAAACATTAATTTATAGATTACAATGAGGCGGTTGAGAACCAGCCTTTTCACCTTCCCGGGCAACTATTCAAATTCCTATTTAATTATTTATTTACAATAATCCTGACGGATTATATTCTAACACATACAGCTGATGTTCTCTGAGAAATTGCAATGTTAGTCTCAAATGTTCTTCATGCTCTTCTTCGTTCTTAGAATAAACAAGAATGTCATCAATGAAGACAAGAACAAACTTGTCTAAATACATGTTGAAGACACTATTCATAAGGCACATAAATGTTGTTGGTGCATTTGTGAGACCAAATGGTACCACTGCAAACTCATAATTTCCATACCTTGTTCTGAAGGCTGTCTTATGAATTTCTTTGTCCTTGATTCTCACCTAATGGTAGCTAGAACTCAATTCAATCTTGGAAAATACCTTTTCTCCTTTCATTTGATCAAAGAGCAAGGGATATTTTTTCTTCACCGTGACTTTGTTCAGCTTCCTGTAATCAATACACAATCTGAGTGTACCATATTTCTTCTTCACGAACAGAACTGGTGCTCCCCGAGGAGACACACTCGACCTGATATAATTTTTCCAACAATTCTTGTAGCTGCATCTTCAACTCTAACATTTCTGGTGTACTCATTTTGTAAGGTGCTTTGGACACTAGTGCTACTCCTGGCACAATCTCAATCGTGAAATCAATTTCTCTCTTTGGAGGAAGCCCTGGAATCTCATCATGAAAAACATCTCTGAATTCTTGTAACACGTGATAGTCTTCCAACTTGAGAGTTTCATTCTCTTCTGCCTCCTCAATATGGGCTGCATACAAGTAACAAACTTTGTTAACCCAAAAAATTCCTCACTAATCTCTCCATGACCTACACCACCCAAGGACACCACTTCACGACCCTCCATTAGACCCCCACACCCTAAAAAATGCTTAAGGATGAAGAAAAGGGCTTAAAACCCCCAAAAAGGAGCCTAAAATACTCTCCTAGGAGCCAAAGCCCCCAAAAAGGGGCTAAAGCCCTAAAAGGAGCTAAAATTAGGGCAGAAGGGGATAAAATCACAAAAAAGGGGCTAAAGCCCGGACCAAGGGCTTAAAACCCTAAACCCCCCCAAAAAAAGCTATAAAAGGAGGGTGGGGGGTCACTCTCAAAACACTTCTCCCTTGCATACTGTTATGCTGCCCGTGGATGAATTGAGACCCTTTGTCTCTCAAGACACCCACACTCCCTCTCCTCCATCTCCATTGAGCCATAGATCCCCCATCCAAGAGAGGTGTGTCCACAAGCTAGGGCATGGTGGCCCATTTCCACCCAAAGAGAAGGTATAACTGTGTTTTCTGGTTTTGTTTATTTTCTTAGTAGTTTATTTGTTTTCTAACCCATGATTTCATTTGCAGGTTTATTTCCTAAATTGTTTTGCAGGTATTTCAGTTTACAGTAGCTTAATCATTGTTTGCAGGTCATTGGAAGCAGAACCCTAACCTTTGTTTGCAGAGGGGTTCTCCATTATTTCTCCTCCATCTTTGCTTTTATTTCTGTTCTTTACATTTCATTTTTCCTTTCACTCTTTTTCCAAGCAAGAACCTACCCTTCTATCCTATAGATAGAAGGGAGCCATTCCTGCCCCTATAGCAAGGAAAAATCCCTGCTACAGAACTGGCGACCATACCAGGTCGATCCCATAGGATCCCTGGTCCAATTTTTTAAAATTTCAAGTTTTGCCCTAGTTTTTAAAATTTCATGTCAAATTTAGTTTATATTTAGTTTATTTCCATTTATTAGTACTGCTGAAGCCTCTGCTAGGCAAATCTGAGTCAGTTTGGCCACGGTACAGGTTACTGTCGACCGGATCTGACTCTAGATCTGAAAAAACCCCAAATCTGGGGCAGGTCGCACTTATCGAGCCTGAATAGGGGATGAGGCTGTACTTAATGGCCAAACAGGCACACCCAGGGTGCACTTAATCCCTCGAAAGGTGTGACCTCACTCAGAAACATAGACCATGACTGTCTGTGATCTCTGTGTGACCCCCTCGCCTGTTTCTGAAAAAATCTTGCAGCCCCCTTGCTAGATTTGATCAGAAATGTGCAGCATGTCAAACAAAGATTAAATTTCAGTTTTATAGGGACTATCAGTGCAGCTCAGCCACCTCTGTCCAGCACTATAACTTAATTTTAGTTTCTGTTACAATTTCCTACAATTTCTTTTGCAAACAATGTGTAAATTCCAAGTAAATTTTAATGACTTAATCGAATAAATGTAGCTTAACTAAAATCAACCTAAAACTAATTGTCTTTCTTACCCTTTCTCCTCTACCCAGTCATCACCCTCTGGGGTATTCTGTGATACGACGAAGGGAAAGCTCGTATAGACCTAGGCCCTTCACTAATATTGTTCCAAACAATTAAAACCGGATGACCTAGAAGGTAGAGGGGGTAGAGAAGGAGGGCTTCTCACGGTGCTAAGCATCCTCCCTGTTGACCAACCTTGCATCCAAGAGGTGACCTATGGATCTATGGATGGGCTTAGTCCCATTATGTTGAGAGCCCAACACCTTCTCTTGGTTGAAGAGGAATATCAATGTGAGGTAGTCATCTAGTTAGGCCATCAACATTAAGGGTTAAAAACTATATTTGTTCACAAATTTTTTATTATTCAATGCTTGCATACACAATGACATGAACTATACCACAATACGATGAAGTCATAAACCATTTGTAGCTACCAAATACCAGAAAAACAGACAAACAAATACACCATACCAAGTAATCAACCCAACTCAGTTCATGACGCTGAGAGAGCCTGAAAATGATCAATTTACACTAAGTACAAACAAATCTACATTCTTTGAGGACATAAGTCCCTAACTGCTTCAATTGTGGGAAGTACTTGGGCTCTGCCTAGAAACTCATTATGAGGAGTACCACAGGAACCCCAAAGTAGCTAGCCACTGAGAGGAATTGCCAAGAGAAATGGGCAACGACCCCTTCTGATTGAGTAGAAACACCTATGAAGAAAAAGCCAAGCACTGTCTCTTGGCAGTCTTGGTGGCCGAGTGACCACCTACAGTGAATAGGAAGCCACTGAAATTGGGGTCCAAACATCATTCCCACCAGTTTCATACATAAAATCTAACACGATTGATCCTCCACGATCTTCCTCACGCCTAAGAGGTGAACCACCACCATTCAGAACACTCAACCGACACCGACGGAACTGTTCTCATCGATATCCCACACCATCAAAAGGTCACATAGCCTCTGATTCAGATTCAAACCCATATTAGTCTGAACTAGATCTGCGTATCGCACCATCAAACCCCATGTCTAGTGCAAACCCGGATCCATTTTTCGTCATAAACTTAGCAAGTGGACCCATGTCCACACCACAACCTGTCACCCACAACATAGCAAGTGGCCCAAGCACAGTCATGTAGACTGTCATCAGTCAGCTGCCACCACCTATAGTGACTAGCCAAGCTAGCCCACTTGCAACACATGGGGGTAGTGGACCTTCCGCACACACTGCCCCTCCTGCCACATAGGGGGGCAGCAGACCGTCCACTTACATGGCCCCTACTATCATACATGGGGGCAATGTCCCCACCACTCATACCGTCCCCCCCACAACACTTTGAGGCATTGGCCCATCCACAATGGTGCCACCGTAAGTGCCCCTAACTGTGCAGATGCATTATGCACCTGCAAATCCCACCACCATCGCAGCTCCATCCCACATCAACCTGGGGTCAAATATGCCATTCATGGCTCATCTCAACCTACCTGATTTGGCTCGATTAACAAACGACCCCATCTGCCACCAAGATTTCTGGCCACCGATGCGAACTAAGCTGCCAAGTTTGAAGGCAAAGCAGGGGAATGTCCCCAAAACCACATAATGAAATTCCATCTATGGTTCTTGTCAAACAACATCGTAGACAATTCCATTAGACTGAGGCTATTCCAATGCACCCTCACAGGTGCTGCGGCCAAATGGTACATTGAGCTACCACAGGCCAAATACCTGGACTTCAACTCCCTAGCCTTCATGTTCCTACAATATTTCCAACTCCCCATCAGATATGACGAGGGGGTGGAGATCCTGTTAACCTGTCATCAAAACACTACCATTCATATAACCGACCATATCCATGAGTGGCAGTGACGCCGTAACCTATGCAAAATCCAACTTCACGACAAGATATTCTTTGATTGGTTCCTTAAGACCTTTCTCCCACCCATAGAAAAGGATGTCGCATCTGAACGTCCTCAATCCGAAGAAGAGGCCATACTTAAATCTCAACAGTTTGACTTGATCTACGCTCATTCTAGATATATGTACACCATCATTCCGGACGCTCCCCGTCCGAGTACCTCCTACCACGATGCACCAAGGGCATCCCATGCCGTAGATGGCATCATAGGATCGATCTCCCAACATCCACAACACCGACCGACCCCACCTATAGCTCCATCACAACCAAGCAACATTGCTAATGTTGCTTAACAAAACCAAGCTCTAGACTATGTGTTGCTGCCTTTCACACACCTGGGTCACGTGGCAGAAATATTCAAACCAATCAGTGTGTCCTTGGGGGCAAGTCTCAAGTCAAGGCTGTCACCTTGTTCTTGACTCCTCCATTTAGGCTCAACTCCTAATGAAGCCAAGGGGGATAGACCGTATTAAGTTACTAAGGAAAAATTATTTAGTATGGTGATGTTAAACTGAATGAGTTACTTAGGAGTTTGAAATTTAACCATAGATGACAAGATACAAAAAGAGTGCATGAAAGCACAATGCTGAGACACAATATATATATAGAGAAAGAAAATAGCCAGTGCCTTAAAATGGAGTCAAAAGATAATCAATGTACTTGCATGTGCTTGGAGTGAATGTTTTGCGATTGCCTCTTGGTACATTTTATGTTAATGTGAAATATGAGTTGATTAAAATTAGGCGAAGGGGTGGACTCCAGATATACCTGAGAGTACTTGGAGTATGTCCAAAACTAAACCTTCACGACTACCCGTAAGGAATATGTGGGATGAATGGAGTCTCTAAGGCAATTGTTCATAATGCACCCACAGGTGTAACAGAAATCGGAGCCCTGAGGTCACTTTTCAAGAGTTCCCGCTTCCTTTGGGTATTTTTCCACCGTAATGGTTTGATCGAGGTGTTGGATTTTCACCTGATGGTTTGTCAATTTGGGAGAGAGAATCCAAATTATTCTAGTCACTCAAGTGATTTTTATGCAGCTTGATTGATCGGATGAACCGCATCCAAGTGCAGAGCATACACACTGGAGTCTTGCCAATTTTAGTAAATTTTGAGATGGGTGTTCTTGTTAAAAAGAAAACCCTCCAAGAACCTCTTTCGATCCAAGTGGATCTCAATTGGGTAATTAAGGAGGGTTAAATTTTATTAAAAATGAAGAAACAGTTGGTGAAAAAGAAAACCAAGATACACAATGCTAGTTCTCTAATTAGTCCTACCACTCATCTCTTTCCCCTTTCGGGTCAATCGGGAAGTCATGGGGTAAGTATTAAATTACTTTGAAACCTTAGATATGGAATATGGAAATGATTATAAATCAAAGTATACTACCCTGTAGATTAGAACTATGCTAGATTGAAAAGAGATGAACAAAACATAAAAAATAGACACAGATGCAAATCCCCCCAGGGGGGATGGTGAATAGGATCGAAAGATCCTACTCGAAAGGACCTTTTCTTTTTATTAGAAGCGAGTTAAAATATCAGAAAATTGAAATTGATTCACTTTGGTCCTTGTTATCTATGATCGAAAGGCTTACAACAAGCTTGTAACAAGCTAAAATCAAAACACGGTGGTGGGGGAAGCTTCTGGGAAGCTCCAGTTCATCCAAGAGTCAGAAATTGGGCAAAGTATCCTTCTCTTTTTTGTTAGATCTGATAAAAAAAATCAAGCAATTAAAATCAAATGTTCCCAAACACACTTTAAAAGTGTTTTGGGTCACCACACTAGTTACAGAAAAAAAACTAAGTAAAAATTTGTTAAGTTGGGGTAATCTAGTTTTGCAAAAAAAGGAACCAAGGAAAGCACGGTTTCCTTGGGATCTTGAATTTCTATTTGGGTAGCCAATGAGATGTGCACTTTTATTGTAGAATATGAAACTTTAAAGTACAGCAAAGGAAACTACCTTAAAAGCAAGCTACAAATTTTCTTTAAAATGCTTGTAAAAAGGAGGATAATTTTAGCTAGATCTCTTAAAATATGACTTTATATGCAAAACGGAACTGAGATCTAAACTTAAGAAAGGATATTACTAACTATATATATATGTGAATTTGTTTGTGAGACAGATCTAAGCAACAAGATTCTTTAAAAGTAACCAATTTGAAGAGAAATTAAGATTTTGAAGGAGGAAGAGAGAGAAAGAGTGTTGGAAGCCTGGGAATGTTGGGTTTTGGAGTCTACTTTGGTGGAACACCAAGGGACTATGTCATTAAAAAGATCTTGAAGATGAGGAAGATTCAAACCAGCTCAACCTCTTCTACAAGAGATATCACTTGGAACTTAGAAATCCTTGCACAAACAGATGGTTAAAACATAGGTGCTGCTGGAAGAGATAATTGGAAAGCATGCAATTAAACTTAAAATACCCAACTCCAATAGATCTAAAACAAGCAGTAGTAAGAGCATAAATAAAACTAGAATAAACTCTTACCCTAACAGGAGGGAGCTCTCTCCTTCAAGGCCAACAATTAACTGGAAAAAGCAGTGATAAATAACATAGATTATACCTCATAAGCATTTGACAATCACCATCCACACATGAAGAGAATTACACCATAGATCTTGCCTCCAAAGCTTCTTTATTCGAAAATAATAAACAATACAATACAAGAGCAGTAGCACCTCAATCCCCAGTTCTAACTAGCTTGGAAGAGGTTGCTTATGCTTTGATTTATACAAAAACCAGGAGATCCAGCCCAGGGGGGACACAAATCCCAAAAAGACATATCAAATCAGTTGATGGAGAGTCAATCAATGCATATATGAAGCTGAACTGAGCCTACTTATCAATCAGGGGCTTGATTGAGCTGACACATCAACCCATAAACCGAAACATCAGTCCACAGAGCTCCCAGGAGAGCCCGCATGTGTGGAGGAGAGAGAGAGGGCACAATTCCCCATAAAGGCTACTGAAGATCAACCCTGGATCTAATTTTATCACCTCCTTCAGTGAATTATTTGTTAGATCCATTCAATCTGGTTCAGATCTGACTGATTTCAATCAAATAGGCTGAGAATTCACTGATCTATGATTCTGTATTTGCTCCATTATTCATCAATTTATTAATTAAAATAATCAATAATTGATTTTTTGGGGATTTCTGACCTAAGTGATGGAAAATCACTCAAAACTAGGAAATAGTGGGTCCATGGGTTTACATGGTGCTCTTAGCTTGAAAATGAGCACCTACATGATTGAAACTGAATATTTGGCCCACTTTTATTACAAAATCAATTTTTCCAATTAAACTATTAAAAAATAGCTTAAGTTTTGGAAAAATTAAAATTTAATAAAAACACTGAAAAAATTAAAAAATTTAAAAAAAAGAAAAAAACCTAGGGGGACTTAGACATGTTCATATGAATCGACCATGATGTCTAGCATGTTTATACATTGACACATAGACTTTAATAACCTCAATAGGCCTAAATGCCAAGCCTACCACCCCAACTTTGGAGGTATGGAGTGAAAAACTCAGAAATCATCAGTCGTTTATTCAACAACCAATAATGACCAAGGGAAAAAACACCCTGGGATAATCGGATTGAAAAATAAAGTCTAAGAGACTGAGTCTTTTACAGACACTATCATGCTAGAACATTTATTACAATTCCCCCATGGGGTATGAACATGTGATATAATACAACAAGCACTTTCGAAGGTCTTCTGAAGTCCGAACAAGTTATCCCTGTCCGGTTCACCAAGCTCACTTGATAAAAAACCACTAAGTACAACTTAGGTGGTAACATTCTGGCTCCATCTAGGTACACATTCTCTGACTGATCTTCTGTTCAAAGGAGAGGATGTGAGAACTCTGGAATCTCTGGGTCCTGCATAGCAATTAGAGTTTGTCAATAACATGTATATAAAAAATTAACTATAAAAGCAAACTAATGTACATAATTAGTCTATTATGTGAAAAAGGGAATATTTTACAAAACTAATATACAAAGGAAAATTTTCAAACATGGTACAAAATAACTATAATACAACAATATCTATGATACAACAACATGATATATAAAATTTAGAAATACATGTAGGGCAAGGTTTAGAAATTGGCCCTGAAACCACCGATGCTAATAAAGGCATCAAACTGTCTCAGCGAAAAACAACTTGAGGAGGAAATCGTTCACTGGAAAGGTCAACCTTTCTCCTTCTAGGTCATTTAGATAGAAGGAATTCATTCCTGCTATTTCATCGATGATGTACAGTCCCAACCATAAGCTGTCGAGCTTTCCATGTTTCCTAGGTTTCTCTCGTCATTTTTCCCAATGCAAAACTGTGTCACCTACTTGGAAGGATCCTAGCCAAGTAGACTTGTCAAAGTTTCTCTTGACCTTGTCTGAGTTTCTGATACTTTGGTCAAGGGAATTTCTTCGACTTTCATCTTACTCGATCAACTGGTTTATTCTGTTCTGAATGGCCTCCTAATCTGAGCTGAAGGTCTGGAGAAGCTGATAAACTAGAAGCTTTAAATGGACTGGTAAGGTGACATCTAAGCCATAGACCAGTTTGAAAGGGCTCCTCCTGGTTGAACATTTCTTGGTGATTCTATCGGCCCATAATGCTAATTTGATCTTGCTATCCCAAGTTCTCTTATTGTCACCCACAATTTTCTTGATTATGGTCATTAAGTTCTTGTTACTTGATTGAGCTAGACCATTTCCTTGGGGGTAGTAATTGGATGAGTGGGATAGGACAATGCCATACTTGAAATAGAAAGATGATATCTCAGAGGAAACAAAGCACGGGCCATTATCTGTGATGATTCTGGCTGGCACACTGAATCTTGTGATAATCTTATCTTCTAAGAAATCCATGACTATAGCATCGGTTTCCTTCTTGGTGGGTATCACCTCTACCCACTTGGTAAAATAATCAGTGGTGGTAAGAATCCAAGAATAACCATTTCTCGAGTTATCTTTGAACTTACCGATGAAATCAAGCCCCCACTATTGGAAAGGGGCTTGGACTACTATTGGATTTAAAGGCAAGGCTTTCATTTGTTGCTTTTCGGTGAATAACTGACACTGGGGGAAAACTCTAACAGCCTTGTGCACATTTGAAAATAGGTTCGAACAATAGTAGCCTACTCTAAGGATTTTATGGGTGGTTTTTCTTGCTGCAAAATTTCCACCACAAAATCCTGAATGGAACTCAACCATGAGTTTTTTGGACTCAGGTTCATCGACACATCTAAGTATTAAACCATCGGGATTTCTCCAACCTAAACCATCTTTTGTCAAACAATACTTAGTTGAGTTTAACCTTAATGCTCTTATTTTATGGCCAATTAAGTGATCGGGGCATGTAAGGTTGCAGAGGAAGAATATGATGTCGGTGTACCAAGGGTGCTACTCTAATCTCTGAAGCTCATCTGATACACTTTGTTCTGAATCATTGTTCTGGCAGATTATTCCTAAGGCCTTTTCATTTCCTTGGGCCAACATCTTTGCAAGACCCTGTCCTTTAATTAACTTAGTAGGTTTTATCTCCAAATCATATTCTTGAATCTTTGAAACCCACTTACCCCTGATTCCTAGACAGTCCTGTTGAGACATAATATCCTTGACAGCTGCATGGGGTACATACCCAATGATTTTGGAGTAACCTACATAAGTTCTGAAATTTTTAAGGGACTTGACAAGAGCATAGGCCTATTTCTCCATGGTGGTATACTTCAACTCTGAATTTTCCAAGGCTCTACTCATAAAGGCTATAGGTTGCTCTTGTCCTTCCTTATTCTTTTGAAGCAAAACACCGGCAATGGTGTCTTCTAAGGCAAAGGAAAATATCTGGAATTCCTTGGAATAATCTGAACTGATCAAGACCGGGGACATGGATATGGAATCCTTGATAGACTTGAATGCAACTTTCCCTTCATCCGTCCACTCAAACTTAGCATCTTTCTTTAATAACTTTTGTAGAGGTTTCATTAATTCTGCTAAATTTGGGATGAACCTTCTTATGAAATTGATCTGACCATTAAAATACTGGAGAGCTTTTAGATTCTGAGGCAAGGGGAATTTCTTAATGGCTTCAACTCTCTTAGGATAAACCTTGACACCATCCTTAGAAATGATGTTCCCCAAAAAATTGCCTTCATCAACTCCAAATATTGACTTGGTAGGGTTCAAGGAAATACCATATTTCTGACATCTTATAAGAACCTGCCTAAGATGACTTATGTGGTCAGATCTTTCCTTTGAAAAAACAGTTAAGTCATCTTGATATATTTCAATTATTTTTCCTATAAGTTCTTTGAAGGAAAAATCCATGGCTATTTGGAAGGTGGCACTTGCATTCAGTAAGCCAAAAGGCATTCTTAAAAAATTATAGGTACCCCAAGGTGTGGTGAATGTAGTCTTTTGTTGATCCTCCTTATTTACCAACACCTGGTTATAACCGGAAAATCCATCCAACATGGACATCATTCCTGATACTATTACTCTTTTAAGCAATGTTTCCATGTCGGGTAATGGGTAATTATCTTTGAGGCATGATGTATTCAGATCTCTAAAATATATACATATTCTAATTGACCCATTCTTCTTTCTGACCACAACTAAGTTGGAGCACCAAGATGAATGTCTTGTAGGTGATATGATCCTTGCTGCTAACATATTCTAAAGTTCCTTCTACACAATGGGGGCCAACTTAGGATTTATTCGCCTAAGTTTTTGTCAAAAAGGTTTGACCTCCTTAGCTTCTTCTATGAGGGGAATAGTGTGTTGAAACGCATCATCCCGATAGGCTTTAAGCTCATCATAACTAAATGCCAACACATCTCTATACTCTTTGATTAAGTTGATCAAATTGTTCCTTTCCTTTTTTGAAGTACCTTTTCCAATTTTTATTAACTTGGGGTCTTTGTCAGTTCCTATGTTTATTTCCATATAATTCCCAAATTTTTATTTTTTATTTTTTATGATGATCCCGTCGATCAAAGAGATTCTTGAAAGATATAAGGTTACTCGAGATGTGATTCCCTACATTGTCCTCACACTCCTGATACTTTTTACCCTCTTTCTCATAACTGATCTTGCAACCTTCAAACTCTTGTAGATTGTGGATGAATCTCAAAAGTTGCTCATCATCCTTAAACACCTACCAGTGATCTATATTATCTAGAATTGAAGGTCTGAAATTAATTTCCATTTTTCCGTTCCCATTAATCATTTCATCTGATGGCTGGATGGTGGATGCTACTACTGCCAATTTATCTGCTAACCCATTCATTTCCCTATGGATCTTTTGAATGTTGAGTGCATCAAACCACTCCATAGTGTCCCATGTGGCATTTATATACTTTCTTAGTTTGTCATTTTTGCATTGATATTGATTCTTAATTTGGAGGACAACTAAATTTGAATCACCTTTTATGTTCAACATCTTTATCCCCATATCTTTAGCAGTTTCTAACGCTAGGAGCAATGCCTCATACTCGACTACATTGTTTGATGCTTCAAACTCTAACCTAAAAGAAAAGTTGTAGACTTTATTTGAAGGAGAAATGATCATGATTCCCACACCTTTTCTGGCTTTGGAATAATCCCCATCAAAGTACATTTTCCAAACTTCATCTACCTTTTCATTTTTAATGTTTTCCTTAATAAGGGCCATGAAATTTGACAAAATAGCATAGTTTCCAAAGTTATCAGTGAAATGAAGAAATTCATTTCCAGGCTTCTTAGGTTTTTCTACATGTTGTTTCCTTAGCTTCTCTCTGTGGAGAATCACCCTAGTGTTTTCTGATGCAGGTATAGTAGCATATGTCCAATCCATTTGAATGTACCCATCAAGAGTTGCGGCCCATTTTCTAGATAGCAACATACCCCAATTATCTGGAACATCTATCACTACCACATCCATCGACATGTCGATATCAGGATACTTGGCCAAATTAACTTGTAAATTTAAGATTATCCCTACCACTTCAACTTCTCTTGCATCCATAGCACAAACATTGTGGTAGGGTCAGGTGACCCTTAGATTTAGTTGTTCCATTACTTTTCTTGTCATGAAATTTGATGAAGCACCTGAATCTAACATGTAGTTATGAAGGAGGAGATTGTCAACTAAGAGGGACACATAAAAAGGAGAGTGGTCTTCTCTTCTCGGAGCAACATTGTTGAGGAATATAGGCATATCTATAGGTTCAATAGGTTCAGCTTCAAATATAGCATTATTATTAGGAAGAGGATCCTCTTTGAAAATATTATGAGCTTTACTTTGACTATCCTCTAAGGCTTTCAACAACTTTTCCTTTTGACCAGGAATTTTAAGGACATCAGTTGCATAAACATGAATATTAGCACTACTTATCCATTCTCCCATATCAACATTTGATTGAGGGATAACAAGAGGATCTGGGAGGGGAGGAGTAGTTACCTTTGGCCTGTACTGTTTAGACGGTGATGGCTTCTCCTTTCTTTGATACACTGCACCCTTGAATCTAGCTTCCTTCATTTCCTTGATTGTTTCCAGAGAAGGAATTACACCATAAAACTTGGAAAGGAGATCCTTCTTGTAACTGCATGACCTGCTGCCAATGCTAGTTTGATAAAGGGTAGCTTTTGCCTACCATGTACACATGATCAGACTCGCTTGATGTTCTTGATGTTGTTTCCTGATTACTGACCTTGGCCATTCCATGTTCTATAACCTAGTTTGCTATATAGCAAGTGCTTTCTTGGAGGAATTGATCACAAGGTCTACACCATGGAATGACTTCTTCTACCAGGTTAGTTGAGTCTAACTGGTTTGGAATCCTAGGTTCTTGCCGAGGAGATTTATTTTGATACACCTAATTCTATTTAGGATGAAAGTTCCTAGGTCCATTATTTCTTTCCATGGTGATTATTCTGTTCTGAATATGATTCAGTTGTGCAGACTGATTTGCCATGATTTGGTTTTGAGTAGTAACCAATTATTTAATCATGTTAGTTACCTTTTACATGGTGTCTTTGGAGGTTTCCTTTTCCTCTAATTCAATGGATTTTACCTTCTCTTTGTTGTATGAAGTGTTTCCCCTAGTGTAACCTGGAATGTTGGATTTGCCTGAAGACTGCATATTCTTTTCTATTTTCTTGGCCAATTCCTGAGCAGTTTTTAGATAGGCCAGCTCTTTGTCCCTTAACTGGTACCTCAAATCACCAGTGAAAGTTTCGATGTGAGATATGAGGATGGATGCGTCCCTTGGCTTGATTTCTCTAGGGAGGTCCGCAACCACACGCCTGAAGTTAGTATTAAATTCATCAATGGTTTCATTATCCATCTTCTTTATGTTATGAAGGGCAGCAAGCAGATGCCTTGGTTCTTTATTTTCCTCCCATTTCTTCTTAAAACCCTCTAGGAATTCATTAAGAGTTTTATATGAATCATCACCAAGGTCGGAGTACCATTCCGCAACATCATTCTCTAAGGATAAATAAAAGAGCTTCATTTTGACATCTTCATGGTTATGGGTGACATCATTGCAATAACTGACCAGGCGCTTTTCAAAATTTCGGATGTGAGACTTGGCAGTGATGGCATTATTTCCCTGGAATATGGGGAGCTTATTGATAGCATCATTCGGAATGTCATGAGTATTACTAACTATCTGAGAAAAGTCAAGGGTTTTGTAAAATTCTGTCATTTCTTGAGATTGGAAGGTATGACTCTCTTCAAATATGTGATGGATATCTGAGAGGGATTGGTCTCCTAAATTTTCAATGTTTCTACGAGAAGTCTGCCTATTCAATCTTTTCCTAATAAACCTTTCAAGATCAGGGAGAGGATTGAATAATTGTCGGCGGTTTCTTCAAGTAGAAATTCTTGAATGGATGTTAGATAGTGGTGTCGCCAGATGGATCGAGTTTTAATTTTTATGTTTTTTAAAGACTAGATCAATCAAATTTTTTTAGCTTTTTAGTTGTTTAGAAAAAAGTTAAGCTAAGTCGTACTTGGGAATAAAAAGATTTATTCCAAGCAACGACACCAAAAAGTGTTACCACCTTTCACACACCTGGGTCACGTGGCAGAAATCTTCAAGCCACTCGATGTGTCCTTGGGGGCAAGTATCGAGTCAAGGATGTCACCTTGTTCTTGACTCCTCCATTTAGGCTCAACTCCTAATGATGCCAAGGGGGGTAGACCCTATTAAGTTACTAAGGAAAAATTATTTAGCCTGGTGCTGTAAAACTGAATGAGTTACTTAGGAGTTTGAAATTTAACCATAAACAACCATAGATGACAAGATACAAAAAGAGTGCACGAAAACACAATGCTAGGACACAATATATATATATATAGAGAGAGAGAGAGAGAGAAAGAAAATAGCCAGTGCCTTAAAATGGAGTCAAAAGATAATCAATGTACTTTCATGTGCTTGGAGTGAATGTTTTGCGATTTCCTCTTGGTACGTTTTAAGTTAATGTGAAATATGAGTTGATTAAAATTAGGCGAAGGGGTGGACTCCAGATATACCCAAGAGTACTTGGAGTATGTCCAAAACTAAACCTTCATGGCTACCTGCAAGGAATATGTGGTATGAATGGAGTCTCTAAGGCCATTGTTCATAATGAACCCACAGGTGTAACAGAGATCAGCGCCTTGAGGTCACTTTTCAGGAGTTCCTACTTCCTTTGGGTATTTCTCCACCGTAATTTGATCGAGGTGTTGGATTTTCACCTGATGGCTTGTCTATTTGGGAGAGTGAATCCTAATTATTCTAGTCACTCAAGTGATTTTGATGCAGCTTGACTGATTAGATGAACCGTATCCAAGTGCAGAGCATACACACTAGAGTCTTGTCAATTTTAGTAAATTTTGAGATGGGTGTTCTTGTTAAAAAGAAAACCCTCTAGGAACCTCTTTCGATCCAAGTGGATCTCAATCGGGGAATCGAGGAGGGGTTAATTTTATTAAAAATAAATAAATAGTTGGTGAAAAATAAAACCAAGATACACAATGCCATTTTTCTAATTAGTCCTACCATGCATCTCTTTCCCCTTTCGGGTCAATCGGGAAGTCGTGGGGTAAGTATTAAATTAATTTGAAACCTTAGATATGGAATATGTAAATGATAATAAATCAAATTATACTACCCTGCAGATTAGAACTATGATATATTGAAAAGAGATGAACAAAAAGTAAAAAATTGACATAGACGCAAATCCCCTCAGGGGGGATGGCGAATAGGCTCGAAAGAGCCTATTCGAAAGGACCTTTTATTTTTATTAGTAGTGATTTACAATATCAACAAATTTAAATTGATGCACTTTGTTCCTTGTTATCTGGGATCCAAAGGCTTACAACAATCTTGTAACAAGCTAAAATAAAAACACGGCGGTGGGGGAAGCTTTCGGGAAGCTCTGGTTCATCCAAGAGTCGGAAATTGGCCAGAGTTTCCTTCTCTTTTTTGTTATACCTGATCAAAAACAGCGATAAATTAAAATCAAATGTGCCCAAACACACTTTAAAAGTGTTTTGGGTCACCACACTAGTTACCGAAAAAAAACTAAGTAAAAATTTGTTAAGTTGGGGTAATAGAGTTTTGCAAAAAAAGGAACCAAGGAAAGCAAGCTTTCCTTGGGATCTTGGATTACTGTTTGGGAAGCCAATGAGATGTGAAATTTTACTACAGAATATGCAACTTTAAAGTACAGCAAAGGAAACTACCTTAAAAGCAAGCTACAAATTTTCTTTAAAATGCTTGCAAAAAAGAGGATAATTTTAGCTAGATCTCTTAAAATATGAATTTATATGCAAAACAGAACTGAGATCTAAACTTAAGAAAGGATATTAATAACTAGATCTATATGTAATTTTCTTTTTGAGACAAATCTAAGCAACAAGATTCTTTAAAAGTAACCAATTTGAAGAGAAATTAAGATTTTAAAGGAAGAAGAGAGAAACAAAGTGTTGGAAGCCTGTGAATGTTGGGCTTTGGAGTCTGCTTTGGTGAAACATTGAGGGACTATGTCATTCAAAAGATCTTGAAGATGAGGAAGATGCAAACTAGCTCAACCTCTTCTATAAGCGATATCACCTGCAACTTAGAAATCCTTGCACAAACAAATGATTAAAAGATAGGTGCTGCTAGAAGAGATAATTGGAAAGCATGCAATTAAACTTAAAATACATACAACTCCAATAGATCTAAAACAAGCAGCAGTAAGAGCATAAATAAAAATAGACTCTTACCCTAACAGGAGGGAGCTCTCTCCTTCAAGGCCAACAATTAACCAGCAAAGGCAGTGATAAATAACACAGATTATACCTCATAAGCATTTGAAAATCACCATCCACACATGAAGAAAATTACACCATAGATATTGCCTCCAAAGCTTCTTTATTACAGAATAATAAAAAATGCAATACAAGAGAAACAACACCTCAATCCCTAGTTCTAACTAGCTTGGAAGAGGCTGCTTGTGCTTTGATTTATACAAAAACCAGGAGATCTAGCCCAGGGGGGCACAAATCCCAAGGAGACAGATCAAATTAGCTGATGGAGAGTCAATCAATGCAGATCTGAAGCTGAATTGAGCCTACTTGTCAATCAGGGGCTTGATTGAGCTAACACATCAACCCATAAACAGACACATCAGTCCATAGAGATCCCAGGAGAGCCCACACATGTGGATGAGAGAGAGAGGGAACAATTCCCCATAAAGGCTGCTGGAGATCAACCCTGGATCTGATTTGATCACCTCCTTTAGTCAAGGATTTGTCAGATCCAGTCAATCTGGTTTAGATGTGACTAATTTCAATCAAATCGGCTGAGAATCCACTGATCTATGATTCTGGATTTGCTCCATTATTCATCAATTTATTAATTAAAATAATCAATAATTGATTTTTTGGGGATTTCTGACCTGAGTGATGGAAAATCACTCAAAACTAGGAAATAGTGGGTCCATGGGTTTACATGGTGCTCTTAGCTTGAAAATGAGCACCTACATGACTGAAACTGATTATTTTTCCCACTTTTATTACAAAATCAATTTTTCCAATTAAACTATTAAAAAATAGCCTAAGGTTTGGAAAAATTAAAATTTAATAAAAAACACTGAAAAAATTAAAAAATTAAAAAAAAGAAAAAAACCTAGGGGGACTTAGACATGTTCATATGACTCGACCATGATGTCTAGCATTTTTATACATTGACACATAGACTCTAATAACCTCAATAGGCCTAAATGCCAAGCCGACCACCCCAACTTTGGAGGTATGGAGTGAAAAAATCAGAAATTATCAGTCGTTTATTCAACAACCAAGGGAAAAAACACCCTGGGCTGATCGGATTGACAAATAAAGTCTAAGAGACCGAGTCTTTTATAGACACGCTCATGCTAGAACATTTATTACAATTCCCCCATGGGGTATGAACATGTGATATAATACAACAAGCACTTCCCAGAAGTACTTCCGAAGTTCTTCTGAAGTCCAAACAAGTTATCCCTGTCCGGTTCACCAGGCTCACTTGATAAAAAACCACTAAGTACAACTTAGGTTGTAACACTATGCAAGAATGATGTCCCAGTCCAAAGCAACAACTTCCTATGCATCCTGTGCCGCCGCAGCAGACTCAGGCCATGGCTTGGCCAACACAGTAGTATGTAGGGAAAATTCCCACATTTGTGGCATCGCCACCCCCACAAATATACTATGCACCACCAGTGCAAATAGTTCAAGCCCCCTCCTTTGCTCCACCCACTCCGTTGGGACAAGTGTTCGCACAACAAAACCATCCCAACCAGCCTGCCCCCAACAATCAACAAGGGAAAGATAGGAATAATCGGCCCTGGAACCAAGCCAATAACCAACCATAGGGAGGCGGTCAACAACCAAACCCTCCCAACAATGCCATAGCAAACCGACCCACCCAAAACCCCCCATGACAAAATGCACCAAGGAGCAATGCCCCATTGCGCACAAACCAACCGTGCACACTCTATGATGTTTATGGGAACTACACATTCAAGTGTCCCCTCATGGGTCACGCTAAGCAGGTGTTGAGGCCTGGAAATTCACGGGCAACAACAGATAGGGATTCTCCCCAGTCAACGTTCCCAACGTTCCCAACTAGGTCAAGTAACATAAACAAAAGGTTTTTTTACCGGTTGCAGCCCGGTCCACCGTGTTTTGTATTTTTTGACTTGATGTATGAGATGCATATGCCTAACTAACAATGCAGGATGATTCAGATACTGGGAGCAGTCACAACGTGATGCGCAGGTTCTTACCTCTCGTCTTAGACTCACCTGCATCTAAATCACATATGCAGCAACGAAATGAACTAACTATCTATCTATCTACCTATCCCCAGGGAACCAGATTATAAATTATTGGTGAGTAATGTGTATTGTACATGCAATATAAAGAGAAACTACAGTTAGCTGATATTTCTTTCCACAATGTATGAACGATTAAAGATACTTCAATAGCCAGATAGCCAATTTTTTTATGAACCGCATACATTACTCATGGTGGTCATTCCACAAAATAAACCAGAAATCATTTAAACAAGAACATAGGTTCAAAGAGTTAGAACGATGTCACGGTTAATGGAAAAAAAGCTGGAAAACAAAATAGTTCATCTTTTATCCTTCCACAGCATAACATTTGGACATTCCACCAATCTTTCTCCAACAGGCAAACAAGATTTCTTTATTGCAAAGAGAAATAGTTCTTCTTACAACATAGCATTTCATGTCCCACTGGGAAAAATCCCTTCTTCTATCTAACTCTCCTATACTTATACTACAAGAAAAACTCTTGGGCTGCCCCTCGGTGACCTTTGGGCTCCCCCAAAACTTTTCATTTCACAACTTTGTCTTCTCATGAATGCTCATGATTCACATAATGCGTTACATTTCAGATTAATATTTATGAGTACTTCATAAATCCGAACCAACTTAGTAACTGATGAATCTTTCAAAACCCGGACCCTACTACTAACAATTCACCTTTTTCTTTATGTGTCCTTTCTTAGCTCACGTTGACTTCAGAAAAAATCTTCTTGTTACTCTTTTTTCAACTCTCCTCAGCTTGATCCTGCCGGTTACGGTTTGATCCTCTCCTGCGGTAGTCGGAAAAATCTCTTGGATGCTCCTGCAATTAAACAACAAGTAATCATTCATTGGGACTGTGTTTTCAAGAAAATCAAACCACATTAAATTATATCAACCACAATGGCTAAGCATCAAGAAAAATCATGTGCATTACTGTTATAAGAACATTCACAAACTCCAATGCCACCACCTTGTCCACCTACAGGCTTAATAGACATCATTCATGACGAAAAATGGAAAATTTGACAGCGGCTCAAAATACTTACATCGGAAGGGTAGCTCATTCACAGCCGCAATGGTGGATTCTGACAAGAATGGGTAATGCGAAATGCTTTAGGCATATCGAAATTTGGAAGAGTTTCGACATCAGAAGACGAAAGATTTTTCCAGCCGCAACGACGGAAAATAAAACAGTTAAGGACACGCGATCGGAGGGCGGGAAAATTCCCAATCGGAAGTCGAAAGATATTTACGTCGAAAGCTGAATGAATTTCCTAGCCGCAACGATGGAAGAGAAAATACCACGGACCCGCGACTAAAGGCAGACTCGCATCGGTAGCCGGAAGGTTTTACACTTCGGGTGGCTAATTGATTTGGGAGCCGCAACGGCAGAAGGGAAAAGGTTATCAACCGCCGACGTAAGGTCTGAGTCGAAAGGAAAACGACTAAACATTGGAAGATTAGTGACTTATGCAGCTGCAACGGCGGAAGCGAAACACATTTCGCAGCCGTAACGGTGGGAGCCCGAGACTTATGGAGTCAACGAGGATACATAAGCGGGAATTGGAAACCAACAGGAATCGGAAGAGTTAACGATTTGTCGTCCGCAACGGCGGAGGAAATAATCATAAAAAATTATGATGCAACACCAAAGAGCATCCGATGTAAAACAAAGAAATCAGAAAAACAATCGAAGTCAAACCAAAAATCCATCCACAATGGTGGGAGAAGAATTCACAATGGCTCCGATGCAAAACCAAAGGGAAGTCGATGAAAACCAATGAATCGGAAAGAAATTCAAAATCACGACTTGCTATTTTTCCGCAACGGTGGAGAAAGAAATGACAAATTCTTTCGATTCAAACTGAAAAACCAGCCGATTAGACCAATCATATCGGGAGAAAAAATTAAGTTAAGACTCACTATTCGGCCGCAACGGTGGAAGCTTTAACCAAATAGGTCCTCGATTGAACAAAATGAAAGTGCATCCAAAGGCAGCGATAAAGTCTGATCAAATATTAGATTTCTTCAACATCCGAGGAGGAAATAAAACAAGCAGTAGATCAACCCAAGCCTTAGAAAAGTCCTTCTGAAAATTTCTTAGACCAAATCAAAGAATAGAATCACACTAATCCAAATAAAAGGAGGGTCCTAAATTTTTTTGGAATTTTGGGAAATTGTTGCAGCTGCAAGAATTGGCGACTACCTGGTGAACCCTAGATTTCTGAATTAACTCCTTCCCAGTGCAAGACTGTCCGAATAAAGTTGAAATCTTCTAGATGTCTGTATTCCTAAGCTGGTCAACCTATGCATTTAAATCATTGAGAATTAGTCCACTCTTTGGGAAATGGTAACATCAGAAATATTACAAGTCTGAATAACTCTTTTGAGGCCTGATAAGTGAGGTTCATTTTACCCGTCCTTAGGTAGTTTCAGGCTTGGACACCACAGGATTGTAATAGATAGCAAACAGCATTATCCTTTTGTTCCTCATTCTCATGCCAATTGCACTTTGGTGCCATTTGAACTTTAGTTCTTGTGAGTCCTCCATTTGCCTTTCTTACTGAATTTTAGTTCAAGATCCTCTATCCCATAGTGTCCTTTTGTGTGAGCGGTGTATTTCATGTTTCAGCTCACAGACAGAGAGGATATTTTGGCAATTTAGTACTTATGCTTTTGATACTTTGCTTTGATATGTCTTGTTTCTTTTGAGGAGTTTTGACTCTTGATAGCTTTTAGCTTTTCTGAAACCATGACATGGGATCATTTATATATGATATACTGTTTACCTTGCTTCCTTTCCATGGGTCTTCTGCTGTCACCCCTTCGGATATTTAAGATGTGAAATGGATGGAGCCTCGAAATATTATTCTAGACCTCTTTACTTCTGAGTTATTTACAACAGTTAAATAAGACTTCAATGAATGCATGGACAGTTAGGAAAACTGCTACTAGAAGACATCCTATGTTTTAAAGCACAGTCTTTTGCTCAAGATTCCAGCTAATAAAGAACCCTGATGTTTCCATTGCAACCAAGAGTTCACCTCTTTATTCAAAACCAAAAGAAAAACTAATCAAGGAGAAAAATAAAATAGCATCAAATCAAACAATCAAAAGAAGACAACATCAAAGTCTTATTAAAGAAAACAAATCAATTTATTTATGTACAAAGCACAAGAAAAGAAAATTTATTGCCCACTCCTGAAAATCTTTAATCCTGGGAAGTTAAGGGGTGGGCTAGAATTAAAGATATGAGCTATCTATCCATGATCTAGATGTGCTGTTTTTGAAACTGAACACATGCCTACAATTCTATAATCATCTCTTACAGCCTGAGGAAGTTGAAGGAGCCCAGGCTGAGTGTCACTCATAGAACTGGCCTTACTTGAGGTATGATCTCTTAGCTTAAACTCAATCAGATAGTTTCCCACGACAGAATCAACAGATTCATTTCCTTCCCCTAGATTAGTGACAGTATACTTCATATAAGGCTCTCTCTAAATCTTAATCTTATTTGGGGTACCTTTGATAGGCAATAATAGATGAGACCAATCTGAAGAAAAATAGCCTTTTAACCTGGCAGACCAATCTCTGTTCAGAATAAGCCCATATCCACTAGGTATGTCAGCCACAGTGATGTCGATAAATTGGCAAATTTTGTTGTTTGCAGACAAGCGAATGAGGACATTTTTCATTTCTCCCACTACTTTGACACCTATGATGTCTAATTGCATTACTTCACAGAATGTGGACTCTGGCTGTCCATTAATATTTTTGCAAATCTCCAGTGGCATAACATTCACCGCTGATCCAGAATCTACTAAGCAATTATGCACGTTATGATTCAGCATTTCTAGGGTCAAAAGAAAAGGTGGGGTATCAGCTTTCTCTTCCCAACCTAGTTCTATGTCTTCTTCTCCTGGTTGGTTCTGAGTAGGTATGTCCTCTTCCAGCTCTTCGGTTTCATTAGAGTTTTCCTCACCAACACCTATCTGATCTGCCACAGGTTTGACAGTTTCAGTGATTGGCTTTGCCTCTTGGTTGAGGGTATTGGCTCTATGTGTTTTGTCCTCAACTTTCACTTCTACCTGTCTCTTGACATTCTCCTACAAATTTGTAATCTTCGAAATTATGGTATTGTCCTCAATTGTTAAACCCATGTCCTTCGTTGTTGTAGCTGTGCATTCAGATTTAGGAGTACTCTCCTCAGTATCAAACAGGGAGACACCATTCCATGAAAACATGTTATCTTGTTTCTCCATGATCTAGTTTTTCTTTTCCTCCTTACCACTGTCCTTAGTCAATTGAGGGTCCGACAACTTATTCATTACCAATGTCATTGAACGTAACCATTGAGGACACTTATTTTCAGAATGAGGTTGTTGGTAAAAGGTACAAAAATTATCCCCCCCCACTTATGTTATGTTTATTGATGCCAAATGTGGTGGAGGGACTTGCCATGGGTTGTTATCTTCTATTTTCGGATAGCAGGTCTTATAAGTTTTCTGAATGTCTCTTTCCTTTTCCAGATCTATTATTCGGTTGGATAGCTTCTGCATCATTTTCAACATTCCATGATAATCATGTGATTGATCCTCTTTGGGTTTACACAGCAGTAAGGTTCTTCTCCCGGTAGTCTTCTCTTCAGGTGGATCAGGATTGTCTGCTATGCTTTCCCTTTCAGCCTCTTCATAGGTCTCTACCAATGTAGGCTTGGCTTTCATCTTGGAAAACATGGCCAACTCAGGCCCTAGGGCTGAGGTATAATATTCAATTAAGACCTTGTCTGAGGGTCTGTCAGCTTCAGAAAAGTTCTTTAGGTATATTGAAAATCTTTGAGTGAACTTATGTACCTTTTCATTCTTCTCTTTTCTTAACAAACACAGACCCTTCATTAATGAGGCATGTGTCTTTTGGGCTGTGTATTTACTTCGGAATAGCCTTTCAAAGGTGTCCCAATCAGGAATAGATTTTGCAGGCAATCCGAAATACCAGGATGCTGCTGCTCCTTTTAGGGTGTGAGGGAACAGTCTACTGACCACATATTCATACTCCCCAGCCCTTAGCCCTTCTAATGCTAGATAAAATCTTTGCAGGTGATCATCTACAGCAGTCCTTTCTTTGGGGTCAAACTTAGGCAACAACTTGTCAAAGGCCTGAGGTAGGTTGTGTAAAGGAGGTGTGAGGTTCAAAGGTGACCTAGCTCTCCAAGCCGGTAGAGGGTTGGGTGGATTTACATTAATTCCAGCCATAGGCACAGGTATAAGAATGAGAGTCTGAACACAGCACAATGTAGGGTGAGAACATGATTTCTTACATCAAAGGTATAACCGAAACCTGTAAGTACTTGGGTTAGGTTACAAGCTTCAAAACATCTGCTGGTGGGGTAATCTGGGGAAAAATAGGTTTCAACGGCCAACCATTCTCTGGCGTCCCTCCTTCTAGCGCCAGAACTGTTGAGGCCTGGAAATTCGTGGGCAACAATATATAGGGATTCTCCCCAGTCAACGTTCCCAACTAGCCCTGTAGCTAGGGTTTTATCCCTAGCTTGTGCGAATGAGCACCTACTAAGGAGAATGGATTCCTTAGTAGGAGTTCAATAATATGTGAAATAAAAGATGCTAAACAGTAATAAAAATTAATCTAAACATGTTCATGAAGCAAAACAACAAAAAGTAAAGAATGATTTTTTATTGATCTGACCTCCAATGTGGAGGTTGGTGAAGCCCGTTGCGCTGATCCGAGAGGTTGCTCCGAGCTCCAGCTGCTCCTTCTCTTTCTCCAATGGTGGAAATGGGCCAAAAGGGGCTCTCACGGTGAAAGTAGCTCAAGGGCGAGCTAGGGTTTCAAGAGCAATTTTGGCAGAGGTAGGATACTTGTGATTGTGGATAGAAATTAGGGGTCTCCATCACTTATTTATAGTGGTGGAGCGCCGGTTTAGGGTTAGGGTTTCAGCTGTTTAGGGTTTCAGCTGTTTAGGGTTTTTTCCTCCTTTTCCTCATTATTTTATATTTTTTCTTCCTTTTTGGAGATTTTTTCTTTTTTGGAGGAATTTTGGATATTTTTGGAGAAAAAGAGGGTTTTATGGCCTTTTGGAGGCATTTTAAGCCTTTTGGAGGCTTTTTAGATGGAAATATGGTAGGAAAATGGACAAATGAGCCATGTAATGGGGTAGATGAGGTAGTGAACCATTTTTGGGTGTTAACATATTTCCCCCTGATGTGCGAGGGCAGGAGCTCATCGTATGGCCAATGGACATCATAAGTCATATTCGTTTTTCCTGGGGGGGTGGAGAAGAGAAGGAACCAACTGAAGCCCGAAACAACGATCTCGAACCAACTGCAAGGACTGAAAAGTACATAACCTCAATAATGGATGAGGAATCATCTGATAATCTGGACGAGGCGGGCATACCCATGCTCGTATCAAGATACATAAAAATAACTGTGAGGCCCAAAA
>LPNX010596347.1:17114-45771 GCA_001517045.1 Pseudotsuga menziesii | reverse complement strand
ATGATGACTCCTCCCAAAATGGTCCGTAGGCACTCACCACAGATGGTGATGGGTCCAAGGCGCAGGGGCCTCTAGGTCTATCCTTTGGAATAGAGGGGCTGTCATCAACAGAGGGAGACCTGCAACTATCAAGGCAATGATGTTTCCTTGACAGGAGCGCGAGGTGAAAAACCGAACTGTGATAGTACTGATGGAAGGAGTGATAAACTGGGGGGAATAACTGGGCAAGTAGAGTGGGTGGACTCAAACTTCCTTTGTTCAGAGTATGATGGCGGGGATGATCGGGAAGCATATGAGACTGACTGGTGGTAAAGGGATCATAGCGGTATAGGATCTAAGGGAAAATGGGCTGAGGGAGACTCAAGCTGTGGTAAAATGGTAGGAGATTGTAGAATAATCTGAACAAAGGCGACCTGATTTGGGGTGCTGCCGAGAGGATCGATCATAGCGCCAAGAGGCGCGGGGGGACTTCTTCATGGGTTAGGGAACTAGAAGAAGTGTGGATAGAAAATGGTACTGTCATGTGGATTTTACGAGCCCAGGACAATTCATGCTCGTGGTTGCTTTCAATTTTAAGGAGTCTGAAAGCAATAAGAAGACTCTGAAGTAGTGAAATGGTAATGTCGTGTGGATTTTATGAGCCCAGGACAGTACATGCTCGTGGTTGCTTTCAATTTTAAGGAGTCTGAAAGCAAATAAGAAGACTCTGAAGTAATAGAATGGTACTGTTGTGTGGATTTTACGAGCCCAGGACAGTACATGCTCGTGGTTGCTTTCAATTTTAAGGAGTCTGAAAGAAAATAAGAAGACTCTGAATTAATGGCCAGGCAAGGAGGAAGTGTTCAATCAGGGAACCGTTATGATGACCAGGACTGAGGGTGGGGGGGAACACTGGTGGGCCTCCTTGCGGGGTGAATGAATGGTGGAAAAATAACGAAACATTTGCAGTATGACAAGAGTGGATGGCTCGTGTAAAAAGTGTGGAACAATCTGATGGCGGCCGATGTGGCGCGTACATTGAGGCAGCAAGATGTCGGGACACAATGTTGAAATTGTACCAAGTGAGAGCGAGAAATGATCTCAAGCATCATCACGAGCTCGAAAAAATGAATCCGGCGATATAAAAAGTGTTAAAATCGGAGAGCGGCTGAAGTGGCACGCAAACCGAGGCGACTAGCGGTGTCTAAAAAATGGGCAAAAAATGACGTAGAAAAAATAATGCAACGAGATGACCATCGTGATGGTCTCGTCGTGCTGATTCCAATGTTGGAAAAGGTTCGAAAAATGGACTCCGTATGGGTTCAGAAAGGCCAAAACAAGAAAAAGGTCAACAGGCTATAAATAGTAAGTGGGACGCTGTTTCTGACGAACGGGGGGTACATCATGCCATGTGTCGATGTGGTGCTCTATAATGGCAGGGTCAAGACCAGGAATTTCGGTATAGGACCAGGAAAAGACATCACGGACTTCTCTGAAGAGTTTTTTGTATTCCTCAATCTCTTGTCCACTGCAAGAGGCTCCTAAAGTGATGAGTTCGGGGGTGCTTCCTGGGGCCGCGATATTAATTTGGATGATAGGTGAGATGTTGGCCATGTTACCCTCTTCGAAGGCGTCAGGAGCAGGAATAGGGTATTTGAACCAGTCGACCTTGGGGGGAAGGAAGTCTTTGGATTCAATTGCAAATTGAGGAGCAGTGTTAGAGGAGGGTTCATCTGGGAGGAAGTAGGAATGATGGTGCATGTCATCCCAGGGATAATCTGGGGCAGTGACAGCCTCAAGAATCTCCTCATCAGTACGGAATGTTTGTGTCTTCAAATTGGTTTATGAGGGAGTAGTGACGGAAGAGATCATATAAATGGTATTAACCTCTCCGGAAGGGGAAGAGACCGGGGAATGGATTTCCTCAATGGTGAGGGGTGCCGTCTCGAGATCTAGATTGTTCATCTCAAAGAGAGCTGCTCTGTACTCGGGGAGATTGGGACAGTGATGGGATTAATGCCCATAAACATCGCATAGGGCACAGGAGTGGTTAGTGCGTAGGGATTTGTCGCGAGGCTTAGGGGTTGAATCTAGATGGACAACCGGGATAGTGGGGTCGTCGTCAAGCAGTTGCATGTATTCCTGTAACGCTGGTAACTGAGGACATAGGTGAGTCGCATGGACCAACTCATCGCACAGTGCGCATTTGGGAGGAGCACGAAACACAGGGGGATTTTTGACTGTCTTAGGAGGTGGGACAGCAGTGTAAGGTTGGGGGCCTCTGCCCCCAGTGGGTTTGGTAAGAGGAGGGGGGGGTTTCGCGGAGGATGACGGGGTAGCGACACTGGGAGGTGGTTGACTAGTAGTGACAATGGGTTGCACCAGTTGCAGGACGACATCTGGTGTCGGCGGACGAACGGGAGGCGAGAGATACCAAACCGGTAATCCTAAGGTTAACCCAGGGAGGCTGAGGGTAGCCATGACCGAGGCGCTAACTAATCCTGAGGGAGGAAAGAGGAAAGGAATGGTATGGATGGGTGTAGTACCAATGTGACTAGGTACCAAAGGGGGTTTAGGAAACAAGGGCGGTTGATTAGTAGGAGTTCGTGTATTATGGGATAGGGTACATATGGCTTCAGAGGTGGAGCCATATGGTTGGGTGTTCACTACGACTTGGGTTGATAAGGGGTTTTGCAGCACCAAAGGTGGTTGCTGAGGTTGTGGGGGGTTGGGTGGTGCTTGAGGAGCCGCCTACCCTTGGCAGTGTGCATCAGCAGCACAAATTTGCCGCACTCGCTCCATATGTGGACAAAAATGTGTGTAGTTGCCATAGACCACGCAAATAGAACACGGATAGTTTGTTTGCAAATTGGGGTTTTTAGCCTGCTTGGGTAGGCGATCAGGGTTTTGGTTAGCAGGGGCCGCATTATTACTAGCGGGGGGAATAGGGTGTTGACCAGCTTGCTCGGTCGGTTGGTTGTTCCCACGATTTCGGCCTTTGCCGCGGTTTTGTTGGCCCTGGTTGCGTTGGTTGTTCTGGTTTTGCTGCGGGTTTTGTTGAGCGTAAACTTGCCCTTGGATAGCAGGTGGATTCTGAGGTTGCGCAGGGGCTGGAGCAGGCTACGGTGGATGATATGTAGGTGGAGGCTGCGCAGGTGCAGCAACCTAAGGGGGTTGCTGATAGTGCTGTGGAGCGGGTTGTGGGTTTGCCGCATGGGCTGCCTGTGGTGGGTAATAATGAGGTTGGGCTTGTGACGGCGCAGGAGCTGGTGCAGCCTGCTGGTGATAGTAGGGCTGAGGTGCGACCGGGGGGGCGTAAGTAGGAGTCATATGACCGAAACACTGAGGTAGACATGAGGGTCCATGGGAATGGTGGTGATGTGTCATGGGAGCATACGGGTTGGTTGCTCCAGACTGTGAGGTAGCCCGCAAAAGGTCAGGGCCAGGGGTAGGACGTGCTATGGAAAATGGTTGAGGCTGCGAAGAGACATGGCCAATGATGCCGTCGGCGGTGTGGGATGCCCCCGGCGCATCGTGCTGGGAGGAATTGCCGCAAGGGGCGTCAGGTATTATGGTATAAAGATAACCCGACTAGGCGTAAATAAGATCAAACTGTTGGGCTTTAAGGATAGCCTCTTCTTCACATTGGGGTCTTTCGGATGCCACATCCTTAGCAATGATAGGAAGGAGGGATTTGAGGAACCAATCTAGGAAGATCCGGTTGTCTAACTTGATCTTGCATAAACTACGGCGTCGACGCCATTCATGAATGTGGTCCGTGATGTGGGTAGCCGTGTTTTGTCTACATGATAATAGGATCTCAATGCCTGCGTCATAGCGGACAGGTAACTAGAAGAACTGCAGGAAGGTCGAGGCAAGGGAAGTAAAGGTGGCATGGGTTCCATGGGGTTGTTTGATATACCACTTGGCAGCAGAGCCAGTGAAAGTGCGTTGTAATAAACGGAGGTGAATAGAGTCGTCGACTATGGAGTTGGAGGAACACCATAGATGGAAGGACATGATATGGTTTTGTGGGTCCTCACCTACCTTGCCCTCGAACTTAGGGATGTCAGAGGGGAGCTTGGTGGGCATGTGAGGCCACGCAGGGTCATGTCGGATGGGGTCGTTGGTTAATCTGGTTAGGTCAGGAAGGTTGAGGCTAGCCATGAATGGCAAACTGGATGAAGGATGTGACATGGTAGTGGGTTGGATTAAGTTGGGGGCAATGCCCCCAAGTGGAGGGATGATGTGAGGGAGGTGGCCCCCAAGTGGGGGAACTAAGGTGGTATAGGACGGACCTGCACCACCATGGGTGGTATGAGTCACTGATAGAGTGGGAATAGGTATTCCTACTGTGGGAATAGGTGCCGTGAGGGGAACGGTAAATGGGTGCCCCGTGGAGGGCATACCCATAGTAGGTGTGGTAACTGGTGTAGTGGTGGATGTGCCACCAACGGTCCCGACCAAGATGGGAGTGGGAGTCACGCCAGCCATGGGGCTAGTAGGGGTAGTGTAAAGGGGTTTCTCAGACTCTGGCTCAGAATCAGAGGTAAAATAAGGGGCGTCAGTATCTGGTGACGGAGTCCTATGCCGCTGACGAGTGGAGTCAAGTGACAAGGCTCGAGATCTATGATAAGTGGTATCAAGTGATGATGATCTGTGTCGATGACGGGTGGTGTCAAGTGAACCGTGCTGTGGGGGCTCGCCTCTGAGGTGCCGAGAATGTCTCAGGGACTCAATGGTGACAAATGGAGTCAAATCTCTGTGGGTTGAGGTAACTACAAAATAGCTCAAAAAACCCTAATGCAACCGAGTGTGCAGAAGGAGAGCTCAAAAAATAGGGCACTCAGGCCAAAAATCAACTCAAAACACCCACTGTAACAGCTGTGCTACAATAGGCAGAGTGTCAACAGAAATGGTCAGAATACCAACAAGCAACAGGTTTTCTAAAAATAAAAAAACGGTGGACTCACTAGACCAAAAGGAGGTAAGGGAGCATGCTAACACCTAACTAGAAGTATTATGAATCAACTAGACATATTCTCTGCAAGGTGATGAAATCCAAGTCAGACAATATAAATAGGAAAGCCAAGTGGCTAAGGTATCCCCCTACCGGGAGGGACACCGGGTAGTCAAATCCTAGAAGAATGGCCACTAAGATACGCCGTTCATGACACGTCCAGAAAGGTAAATCTGCCGCTTGGTCCTTTAACCGCAATACCCCTATACAGGCATATCCCGAGAACTACGAAAGGTAGCCCTTCAGTTACTGAATGGAGTTCGGTATTCCACTCAGACCTCCGGAACCAATCTCACGACTTCAACCCTCCTAAGGGAGAGGCCCTCTGATAAACCGGTTGTGACCGTGTCAAAAAATACTAAGGGATTTTGGTTCCCTAATGGACAACAACTATGTCTCAAGTGTAAGTAACCAAGGGGTGTTTTTGGAAGCCTATCCCCCCGATCCTACCTAACTACAAAAATTCTTTTGTGTTCCCCAAGTGGGGTTAGAATGTTGGTTTAGTTAAGTAGTTTTTAAGTCTCACTTGAATTAGGTGACAGATTATGTGCTCGTGAGGTTATGAACCTAGAAGAGAAGTGCCAGGGAAACTTCCTAAATATCAATAATACTGAATGATAAAAAAAAATTTACCATGCAAAATTATCTGAATAAACAATGCTGAAATTTTTTTAAAAATTCTGTAAAGGGGGACAAAAATGCTATTGCAAAAAAAGCTGTAGGGCTGTAGGTAGAACAGATAGCTGTGCAGGTGCAGAAAATATGGCAGCAAAGGGGCTAGGTTCAAAAGCAGGAACAAGTGCAAAAGTCAGATCACGGGTCTGGGGCGAAATCGCGCGGTCGGACCGCGGGTTTGAAGGAAACAGGCGCGCACAGGTCGTGGCTTTCTGGTCGACAGCGGCGGTCGGACCGTAGGAAACAAGAAAAAAGGGCGGTCAAGCCGCAGGAAAAGAAACGATAGACATGGTCGGGTTGTATCTAAGAGCTGGAAAGGTGTGGTCGAGTCGCAGCTAAGAGCTGGAAAGGCGTGGTCGGGTCGCAGTTAAGAGCTGGAAAGGCGCGGTCGGGTCGCAAGAAAGGGCCTAAAAAAAACGGTCGGGACGCGACTGTGGAGGAAAAAACTACGGTTTACGGCGGCCGAAAACAACAGCCGAAAGGACAAAACATGAAATAAAATAAAATAAAAACCAGCGGAGTCGCCAAAACTGTAGCTAGGGTTTTACCCCTAGCTTGTGCGAATGAGCACCTACTAAGGAGAATGGATTCCTTGGTAGCAGTTCAATAATATGTGAAATAAAAGATGCTAAACAGTAATAAAAATTAATCTAAACATGTTCATGAAGCAAAACAGCAAAAAGTAAAGAATGATTTTTTATTGATTTGACCTCCAATGTGGAGGTTGGTGAAGCCCGTTGCGCTGATCCGAGAGGTTGCTCTGAGCTCCAGCTGCTCCTTCTCTTTCTCCAATGGTGGAAATGGGCCAAAAGGGGCTCTCATGGTGAAAGTAGCTCAAGGGTGAGCTAGGGTTTCAAGAGCAATTTTGGCAGAGGTAGGATACTTGTGATTGTGGATAGAAATAAGGGGTCTCCATCACTTATTTATAGTGGTGGAGCACCAATTTAGGGTTAGGGTTTCAGCTGTTTAGGGTTTTTTCCTCCTTTTCCTCATTATTTTATATTTTTTCTTCCTTTTTGGAGATTTTTTCTTTTTTGGAGGAATTTTGGATATTTTTGGAGAAAAAGAGGGTTTTATGGCCTTTTGGAGGCATTTTAAGCCTTTTGGAGGCTTTTTAGATGGAAATATGGTAGGAAAATGGACAAATGAGCCATGTAATGGGGTAGATGAGGTAGTGAACCCTTTTTGGGTGTTAACAAGCCCGTTGAATGTTTGGTATAGGGAATCCGTCCGGTTTGCGGTTCGGCTACCGTAGGTCAAGTAACAGAAACAAAAGGTTTTTTTATCGGTTGCGGCCCGGTCCACCGTGTTTTGTATTTTTTGAATTAATGTATGAGATGCATATGCCTAACTAACAATGCAGGATGATTCAGATGCCGGGAGCAGTCACAACGTGATGCGCAGGTTCTTACCTCTCGTCTTAGACTCACCTGCATCTAAATCACATATGCAGCAACGAAATGAACTAACTATCTATCTATCTACCTATCCCCGAGGAGGTAGATTGTAAATTATTTGTGAGTAATGTGTATTGTACATGCAATATAAAGAGAAACTACAGTTAGCTGATATTTCTTTCCACAATGCATGAACGATTAAATATATTTCAACAGCAAGATAGCCAATTATTTTATGAACCGCATACATTACTCATGGTGGTGATTCCACAAAATAAACCAGAAATAATTTAAACAAGAACATAGGTTCAAAGAGTCAGAATGATCTCACGGTTAATGGACAAAAAGATGGAAAACAAAATAGTTCATCTTTCATCCTTCCATAGCATAACATTTGGACATTCCACCAATCTTTCTCCAACAGGCAAACAATATTTCTTTATTGCAAAGAGAAATAGTTCTTCTTACAACATAGCATTTCATGTCTCACTGGGAAAAAGCCCTTCTTCTATCTAACTCT
Source organism: Pseudotsuga menziesii (assembly GCA_001517045.1). Lineage (NCBI taxonomy): Eukaryota > Viridiplantae > Streptophyta > Pinopsida > Pinales > Pinaceae > Pseudotsuga > Pseudotsuga menziesii. The sequence goes on along the minus strand of LPNX010596347.1, from coordinate 38,180 downwards.
CCTATACTTATACTACAACAAAAACTCTTGGGCTGCCCCTCGGTGACCTTTGGGCTCCCCCAAAACTTTTCGTTTCACAACTTTGTCTTCTCATGAATGCTCATGATTCGCATAATGCGTTACATTTCGGATTAAGATTTATGAGTACTTCATAAATCCGAACCAACTTAGTAACTGATGAATCTTTCAAAACCCGGACCCTGCTACTAACAATTCACCTTTGTCTTTATGTGTCCTTTCTTAGCTCGTGTTGACTTCAGAAAAACTCTGCTTGTTAATCTTTGTCAACTCTCCTCAGCTTGATCCTGCCAGTTACGGTTTGATCCTCGCCTGCGGTAGTCGGAAAAATCTCTTGGATGCTCCTGCAATTAAACAACAAGTAATCATTCATTGGGACTGTGTTTCCAAGAAAATGAAACCACATTAAATTATATCAACCAAAATGGCTAAGCATCAAGAAAAATCATGTGCATGACTGTTATAAGAACATTCACAAATGCCAATGCCACCACCTCGTCCACCTACAGGATTAATAAACATCATTCATGATGGAAAATGGAAAACTTGACAGCGGCTCAAAATACTTACATCAAAAGGGTAGCTCATTCACAGCTACAATGGCAGATTCTGACAAGAATGGGTACTGTGAAATGCTTTAGGCATATCGGAAGTCGAAATAATTTCGACATCGGAAGACGAAAGATTTTTCCAGCCGCAACGGCGGAAAATAAAACAGTTAAGGACGCACGACCGGAGGGCGGGAAAATTCCCAATCGGCAGTCGAAAGATATTTATGTCGGAAGCTGAATGACTTTCCTAGCCACAATGGCAGAAGAGAAAATACCACAGACCCGCGACTAAAGGCAGACTCGCATTGGCGGTCGGAAGGTTTTACACTTCGGGTCGCTAATTGATTTGGGAGCTGCAACGGCGGAAGGGAAAAGGTTATCAATCGCCGACATAAGGTCTGAGTCGGAAGGAAAACGACTAAACATCGGAAGATTAGTGACTTTCGCAGCTGCAACGGCAGAAGCAAAACAGATTTCGCAGCCGCAACGGCGGGAGCCCGAGACTTACGGGGTCAACGAGGATACATAAGTGGGAATTGGAAACCAATAGGAATCGAAAGAGTTAATGGTTTGTCGTCCGCAATGGCGGAGGAAATAATCATAAAAAATTCTGATGCAACACCAAAGAGCATCCGACGTAAAACAAAGAAATCAGGAAAAAAATCGAAGTCAAACCGAAAATCCATCCGCAACGGCGGGAGAAGAAGTCACAATGGCTCCGATGCAAAACCAAAGGGCAGCCGATTAAAACCAATGAATCGAAAAGAAAGTCAAAATCACAACTTGCTATTTTTCCGTAACGATAGAGAAAGAAACGACAAATTCTTTCGATTCAAACCGAAAAACCAGTCGATTAGACCAATCATATCGGGAGAAAAATTTGAGTTAAGACTCACTATTCGGCCGCAACGGCAGAAGCTTTAACCAAACAGGTCCCCGATTGAAAAAACTGAAAGTGCATCGAAAGGCAGCGATAAAGTCTGATCAAATATTAGATTGCTTCAGCATCCGAGGAGGAAATAAAACAAGCAGTAGATCAACCCAAGCCTTAGAAAAGTCCTTCTGAAAAGTTCTTAGACCAAATCAAAGAAAGGAATCACACTAATCCAAATAAAAGGAGGGTCCTAAATTTTTTTGGAATTTTGGGAAATTGTTGGAGCTGCAACAGCAGGGCATTCAGGACGAAGTTCAACAGGCTGCCAATGCTGCAAATCAAGCCCAACCAAACCCAGCACCACAAGGACCTCCTCCTATGATACTTCAAAACATGCTACCAATCCAAGGATTGGTGGCAACAACACCCCCTCCCCAACCCAATCCTAATTCTTTAGGGGTACCTCCCATGGCCGAAATAGGTGTTCACCACCTGCTAGCCATGACAACTGAAGAGGTCAACTTGCAAACCATACGAAATCAATACAGCACCACCACTGAAACCACTAACACATCAGCGACATCAATGTCTAAAACAGTCAACCTACCTCTTCAGTTCCCCCCATTCTCGCGCCCCCCCATACGCAGAATTTCCAATAACACCACGACTAGAGATGCAGTTAGCTATAGCATTGTGGATGATTTGGCCCAAACGCCAACTTCCATGTCTGCTCTTGAGGTACTTAAAACATGCCCAACACAACGAAAAGCCTTACTATCCACCCTTGGGGCAGTAGACCCCTTCGACTCCAAGTTGATCACATTTGACATGGAAAATGAAGAACTACGCATGCCATCGACCATCGCCTTTCAAATCCCGGTGTCCATTTGGAATTTGGTTGTGCACCGGTGCATAGTGGATGAGGGGGGATCCACGTGCGTGATGTCTACCTTGGTTTGGAAGAAACTTGGATCACCAATTCTACAACCGTCCTCCACAACTCTACGGGCTTATGATGGACATCCCACTAAAGTCCAATGAATCCTCCCCCATGTCCCCATCACATTAGCTAGGAAGACAGTGCTGATCGACATAGAGGTCATCAATTCTCAACTAAACTATAACCTTATTCTCGGGAGAATTTATATGTATGCCATGAGAGCAGTCGCATCAACTGTCTTCCATCTCATGATTTTCCCCCATGAAGGGAAGATTGTGACAGTTGATCAGCTCACTTATCATGATCCGCAAGGGTTAACGGCACCTACCAATTTTATTCCTACCATCACCACCATTGAGCCACAAGGGGCAACCACACACGCTAATGTCATCCCTGCAATAAACACTATGGTTGACAACACACCAGCCTACCCATTATTGAATGTGGGACCTGGGTTGTTTTTCGATCCCACCATGATGGCTCCTTTCCCCTCCGTGTCACCGCCACTAACAAAAAATGAGACTATAGACTTGTGCATGGTATCATCCAATGCCACTGCACCCAAACAACAAGCACATCTGCAGCCCCAACCCCAACCCCAACACCGTCAGCAGCCGCAACATCATCCATAGCAACAGCGTTTCACGCAGCCACAACCACAACCGTATACCCACATGCAACCAGTAGGGAGTTATCTTGGCTCATCACCAGTCCACATGATTACCTTCCTCTTTCCCCCACCTGGGGTCATGAGCAAGCCGATAATGGCCACCTTAAGCCTACCTAACTTCACATTGGGAATTCCGGTATGGTATCTCAATCCACCAGCTCAACCACCAATGCCCAGGTTGTTTTAACCCTAGTGCAACCCATCATGGTGGAGTCTCACCCTCCACCTGGCCCATAAAATCCAACCGTTGCACCCTCACCCGCACCGCCCCACCCAAAAAGGGCCAAGGGAAAGAATGCCAAAGCCACCACAGAACCACAACAAGTCCTGCCTTGCACTGTCTGCGAGCAACAGGGCCATCCAACTCAGAATTTCCCTGAAATCCCCATGATCTGTGTGCATTTGGATGCCATGGATACAAACGAAAACATCCCCATGTTTGAACTCCCAACCGCGTTGATAGTCAGAAACAAGGCATTGAGAACAAACCATGCTTGCACCCTCTGCGACTTGTATGGAAATTACTCTCACCATTGTCAATACTTGCCCGAATTTTGAATGGCTCTAGCCGACCTTTGACAACATCCCCTTGAATCCAAGATCACTCTGATCGAAGAAGTTCACCCCACACCTCCTTCTTCGGACACCATGTCCATTTACACGATGTCAAGTTCTATAGACCTACTTGTCTCCACCTCCAACGATGGTCCATTAGGCCTATCTCTTCCATTTTTTCTATAATTGCAGCTCCATTCGCAACCACAATCTCAACCTCAGTTACCACGGAAAAAGTGGGGTTCATTCCTGATCAACACAATCATTTTCCTTGTTCTTTTCCTTTTACTTTTCCTACCATCTAGGATCGTGAGTAAGTCTACCTTGGAAACCCTCAATATACAGTATTTCAGACTGGGAGATCCTGTGTGGTACCTTGAACCACCTACCGTACCTTTGATGCCCCAGTATGTGTTGACTCATGTCCAGCCAATTGAGATGATGTTGCACCTACGTCTAGGTCCATCAAAGACTCCTTCTGTCTCTAGGGTTGCCCCTCTTCCTCCAACAGAGACTTGGGGCAAGGCCACAAAAACCATAACCAATACCATTTACACGATCTCTAGCACCATTTTCCCTTCTGTCTCGTTGGCCATGGAAGTTCCACTTCATCTATCTCGGCACCACTTACGCAATGATGGAGATATATGTAAGACCGCCTTCGGTTTTACCCCATTCCCTTTAAACCATAGTGTAGAATTGGTTCTTCCCATAAAAGACCATATTTCATCATCCCACCTTTCCAATGACCTTCATCTCGGCAAGGGGGCATACCTCTTTGCTGACTCAGACGGTTGACTCTTGAAGAAGCCACGTAATGGGCTCCACCTCAAGAGAGTCTATGCCTGATATAACCACTATGAGTCCCTTATAGCTTAGTTTTTTCCCTTTCTTGTTTTTCAACATTTTTTTTCACCACAAGTCAGGGGTAGCACCATTAGCTACCAATCCAAAGTCACCCGAAACCGGTTCGAGACATCTCTCACACCTCTGGGCTCAAATTTACACCTCCTTATGAGACCATCGTCTCATGTTTAACAAATTAATTTTGGGACAATTTCCCACGATTTACCTCGATTTAAGAGCCATGACATGATGATGCAAGTGTCTACAGACCTGTACTTGTATCACACTTCTCAACCGCTACTCATGCGAGTTTTCGGGTCACCTCCCATTAAGGAATGTCATTTTTTACTTTTATTTTTATATTTTAACACATAGTTGTCTTCTTCACCCACCGCACCTTACGCGGACTTCTAAACCATTGTCCACAAGACGATTTACTTTTCTTGTATTTATTTGGCATATAACTTCCCCCAGACTTGCACTCATATCCCATGTAGTCAAGTCCATCCACTGCAACACACACACACGCTCTCCTAACCTCTATCCGAGAGCCACCTCGGTTTGCATGCCTTTTCCGCACCAACTCGCGAGCCTCTGCCGCGGTCTATCCCACACAGGTATTGGTATGTTTGAGATCCTTCTACTCCATCCATACTACATGGATGACCTTTGGACCTCTATCCACCGTCCTGACATGGGGCTCCACCTGTGCCACCGCAATCGGTTGACCACACTAGAGTTTCGTTTAAGTTCTTTTCTGACTCCTTAAAACAATGAAAAGATAGCCGAGCACATCTGCTTCCTTTCCCACTTGCTAAAGTGTAGGAAAGGGTGTCTACATTGTCTCGTTTCCCTCCTTTTGTGAACCATGTAGACCATTAATTGAAAAGGACCACCTTGGCATATTCAAGCGAAGACCATTCCCCTCTGCATACTTTTATTCTTTCTTGGGAAGAGGGGCTGCACTTTACGAGAAATCTCACCACGGGTTGTCGTTAAGCTCTTTTCTAGCCTTCTCATCAAGAAAATATTACCGAGCAAACTTGGTTTCGTTCATGCTCATAAAAGTATTTGAATGACCGTCCAGTCAGTATAGGTTTAACTTTTTCCGGCCTAATTGGACTACCAACGGTAAAGAAGTCTCTCATCCCCTCCAGGATGGGCGAGCCCTCCTATGTATACTTTTATCTTTTTTCAGGCACTAGAGACTACCAACGAAAAAGATCCCCCACTGGATTCTTCTTCGTGCTTTCAGACTCTCTAAGATTGAAAGCACCATCAAGCATTTACCTTCTCAGGCTTGCCAAAAATCCACAAGATCGTACCATAATGGTGTCCCTAGACACCACCCCACAGAAAATAGTTTGGTAGCATTCCCACATTGGGTCGCCTTTGTTCAGACTACTCTGCAATTTGTCTTCCTTGGATCCCATCAATATCAAAAGTGTCCACCTCTTCCAAGTATTTCCCATCTACAGCGACATTCTCGGTATTACAGCTATGATCCCATTCCCATGAATCAAGTTTCATTTGCTGCCTGGTCTACCCTGCTGTCATACTCTGAACAAAGGAAGTTTGAGTCCACCATACTCCCCCTGCCCCTGTTTAATTATTTCCCTCCCCCCCCCCCCCCCCCCATTCAGTGGGTCAGTCCGCAAATTGCCTCACACCTTTTAGTTATCTCCCTCGTGCTCCTGGTCAAGGAAACATCATTTCCTTGACTAGGGGCAGGTCTCCCTCTGTCGATAAAAACACATATATTCCATAGGATAGACCCAGAGGTCCTTGTATCCTAGCTTCATTAACCTCATTGATGAGTTCCTTGGACCACTTGAGAGGAGTCCTTAGTGCCTATCGAGATGGTTGTTTCTCACATGCTCGACTCCAACTACATCATCGCACCATTGAGATTCGTACAGGGTTTGGTCCGCACAATACTTGGTCAAAGACCCTGGATGTCACCTGACTCTAGCACATTGATGAGTCTACTGGAGGGTACTAAATAGGTTATGTCCCTTGTGATTTCTAGGTTGCGTTGGAGACAGTGTTCAAAATCCCCAGTAGTGCTTCTATATAGATTTATGATTGATGCAAGATACTTGTACCATAGAGACTCTGACTCTTAATTAGTGAGTCCATACAGCTATGTACCATTCCAGATCTAGCAGACCGTCAGTCATGAAGATATAGCATTCCATGAGAATGCCATCGGTCCAATGTACCATATCAGTATTGTGTTTAGCCTCATTGAGGCAACCATCATTGTATCATCAGTTGTATATGATCGACTCTTGTATTTTATAGCATAGATCAAATTATTCTTTTGACATTGTCACGAGCATGGGGATGCCCGCCTCGTCCATATACATGTCACACATTGTTTATATCTCACCCATTGATGGGAACCATATTAATACAAAAACCAAAAGCCACCATGCCCCAGCCCTGGAAGCACCACCTCATCGCAGCAAATCCTATGATGTCCATCGGCCATATGATGAGCTCCTTCCCTCACACATTAGGGGGCAATCTATTAACCCAAAAAATCCCTCACTAAGCTCTCCATGACCTACACCACTTCACGACCCTCCATTAGACCCCCACACCCTAAAAAATGCTTAAGGATGAAGAAAAGGGCTTAAAAACCCCAAAAAGGAGCCTAAAATACTCTCCTAGGAGCTAAAGCCCCCAAAAAGGGGCTAAAACCCTAAAAGGAGCTAAAATTAGGGTGGAAGGGACTAAAATCCCAAAAAAGGGGCTAAAGCCCAGACCAAGGGCTTAAAACCCTAAAACCCCCCAAAAAAGCTATAAAAGGAGGGTGGGGGGTCACTCTCAAAACACTTCTCCATTGCATACTGTTATGCTGCCCGTGGATGCCTTGAGACCCTTTGTCTCTCAAGCCACCCACACTCTTTCTCCTCCATCTCCATTGATCCATAGCTCCCCCATCCAAGAGAGGTGCTTCCACAACCTAGGGCATGGTGGCCCATTTCCACCCAAAGAGAAGGTATAACTATGTTTTCTAGTTTTGTTTATTTGCTTAGTAGTTTCTTTGTTTTCTAACCCATTATTTCATTTGCAGGTTTATTTCCTAACTTGTTTTGCAGGTATTTCAGTTTACAGTAGCTTAGTCATTGTTTGCAGAGGGGTTCTCCATTGTTTCTCTTCCATCTTTGCTTTTATTTATGTTCTTTACATTTTATTTTTCCTTTCAGTCTTTTTCCAAGCACGAACCTACCCTTCTATCCTATAGACAGAAGGGAGCCATTCCTGCCCCTGTAGCAAGGAGAAATCCCTGCTACAACCTTTTCTACAAAAATTCTTCAATTGCATCGGTTGAAATCTGCCTTACAGAAATACCTTTGGTATGCCTTTTACAACTACTGTGTTCCCTTGTTCATCCATATATTCAAAATTCTTGTTACAATAGTCAAGCTTCACCCTATGAGCTTCTAACCAATCCATTCTAATGAGAACATCATAGGAACTGAGTGGTAGAACATTCAGATCTACGCAAGTGCTCAGTCCATTTATCACCAATGGACATTTCTCCACCACTTCATTAACTTTTTTCTTAGTTCCAATGGCTAGCTGAACTAACTATGACTTTCTATGCTTTTATTTCCTAAGAGAAAAAACCTCCAGTACTCTAGGAGCAATATAACTGTGAGTAGAACAAGGGTCAATCAAAATAGAAATAGACTGCTCAACAATCTTACCTGCAACTTCAACCACCGTTGACTGGTGATCTACTTGGTAGTCTTCCATGGCTGCATAAAGTCTAGGTATGGCCCTTGCTACTTGTCCCATTGTTTATTCCTCTTGAATATTATATGTTGGCCTTTAATTCTCATTCTCCAGTGGACAGAACCTATGCAAATGGGGTCCTCTGCATTTCCAACACTGGAGGGACTCTTTGTTCTGCTGTGGTTCTCTTGGTTTTTCTCCTACTACTCTAGCTGACAGCTTCTCATCTTGGAATGGATGCTTCTGCTGATTATGGATGTTAGGAGGTTTGAAACCTCTCTCCCTTTGATCATACTTCTCATTCATCTTGTTATTCCATACCTTCTGGTAGTCAGGTTTGCTCTTTCTTTTCTCATAGCAATACTTAGATTTTCTTATCGCCTCTTCCAGAGTTCTGGGTTCATATAACTCAATTTGGTCTTTTTAGGACTGAGGCAGTCCACTTAGAAAGCACTGGATTTTTACCTTCTCATCTTTAATATACCTAACATACCTCAACAATTCCAAGAACTTGTTTGCATATTCCTCTATAGTCTGCTGTCCCAATCTTAGCTCATGGAATTCTTTGATTTTATCATCATAGTACTGGTCAGAGAGGTACTTCTACTTGAAATATTTCTGGAACTGTTTCCAGACAATCTTCCTTTCATTTATCTTCTTTACTTGCTTGAAGTGTTTCCACCAAATAAACGCTCTTCTCGTCAGATTGAAAATGGCTACTCAAGCTTTCATGTTTCCAGAATAATCTTGGACTTGGAAATATTTTCTTATTCCCAGAAGCCAAGCTTCAGCTTCTTGACCAGTATTTACCTCACCATTGAAGGTAGAAGGCTTTGCCTTCCTGAATTTATATCGTGAGTGGTTTTGGTAACGCCTCTTCCTCCTACCCATGTGAGATGAAGAGCCTGAATAGTCAGTGGATCTTTCATAGTTAGATGACCCACTAGGAGATATCTTCCTTTTATTCTCATGAGAGAAAAAAATTGAACCATTAGTGGATTTTTTAGAGTCAGATGACCCACTAGGAGATCACTTTCTTCTTCTAGCAGTGTTCTTACTTCCTTCTCGCTTTACTGTCTGGTCCCCAGAGTTCATCTTTGTATGAATTTCTGTCAAACTATGCAATATGGCTACGTTCAACTGATTTTGCTCCTCCTGATCCTTAATCAGTCTTTCATTGTCTACTCTATAGCTCTATATCTCCACCCCGAGGCTTCTCATGGTGACTGTAAAGTATAGGGGAGTATCTTAAAACTTCCTCCCATTAGACTCTGTGTTAGCATTTCCAATTTTGACATTTCCCCCCATAACATATTCCTCATGCGCATTGGGGTCTTGTGCATAATCATTCATATCATCTTTCTTCATGGACGAACCGACTATTCAAAATCACACTTCTCTTTCTAAAGGCGACTGTAATTCTGCAAAAATGTGTTAGATAAAAAAACTGTTACATATAAGCAAAACCAAGATCACTTACCCACTGGCCATGGAAGTTTTTCTCTATCCTGCGGCCAACAATACGTTGGAACTATTAACCAACAACTATGTAACTATCCGACTCATCCCATTGAGGCCCAATACTATAATCACTTTCAATTTCTGGCCCATCCATGCCCAACGATGAACGAACAACTCTGCTACCACATTGTAGCTTATTACAAGTTGGTATCAAAGGGTACTCTTATCTTTTTAACAACTGATTCTGACCCATCCAAGCCCAATGTTGCAACCCGCATCTATGATACCACACTGTCACATCCCCTCCCACCACGGAGGAGAGAACACAACCCAAATATTCTACCTGAGTTACCTATCTCTGATTCTGCATTCGTATGATGATTCCTAATTATTTTTTTCTTTAGATATACATAAGTAAGAATTCCCCCTGCTAACATTCTGATCTATACTGATTACAACTCTTTATCTTCCCCAATCGTAGAGAGATTGAACGATGGAGAATCATTCCATAGAAAATCAACAGTGAGGAGAGCTTCATTTGCAGAATAAAAAAACATATCAAAATTTCACTCTCGCACCCCGTATCCCGCATGCCACATCCCACATCCTGCATCCCACATGCATAACGACCATTGCAGAGATTGAAGTTGCGGAAATCAAAATTTACAATAATTAATTTCCACATCCTACATCTCACATCCTGCAGGTTGCGGAAAGGAAGTTGCGGAAGGAGATATCTATGGAAATTCGATCTGTTTATGAAAATTTCTAAGTCTAAAACTAATTTTGAGCATTCAAGCCATCACGAATTCGGTCGATCTAGCTCCATAACAACTTAGAAAAAAATCATTGAAATAAAATTACATACAAATATACATCATTCATGAAATACATCTGCATCAAATACATTCCATTCAAGCATTCATCATATTCATTTTTATTTATAAACAAGTATAGTTGTAGGGATTGAAACACAAGAAATACTTATCTTTATCAAAAGCTTGTCCTGCAACCAACTATGTCGCTGCAATGTTCCACCTAGCCATAGGCCAATGTGATCATCAATCTCTCAGCAACACTACCACCACCGAGCTGGGCATGATTTCCCCAGGGAATAAGGAACACTAGTAGACTTCCCCATAGCCAAGGATACAATAAAACTCAGCCAAGCCAACACAGTTTGGTTTATCATGATTACACTAGAAGTGATTTACACATAGCCAAAGTTTATACAAGTCACATCCAATCCAACATATGGGTTTATCAAGCTACCAGCTAAGCCAAGCCATCCTTCCAGTTGGGTTTATCAGGCTTACATAGACAATGGCTTACACTTAGCCAAAATTCACATGAGACACATCCAATCCAACATATGGGTTTATCAAGCTACTAGCCAAGCCATCCTTCCAGTTGGGTTTATCAGGCTACCAAGGAGGTGGAAAGATTGACTGGTAAGCTAGTGAGCTCAGTCCCAGAGCTATGGACACCTACACCAGATCTAGCCTGACTTCTAAAAATTTACACACCCAACACAAGGAATCATTCCCTTCTCTGCTACACAGTCTCTCAATCCATGCCTTCCCTTCCAATGCTATTCAAGGTATGCAAAGAAGAAAACCAACCCTCTAGATTGGTCTGCGAGGTTCCTTCACACACTAGGTTTATCAAGCAATTCCATACTCTATTTCCATTCCCCAAATTAGTTCATATGTCAAATGAGGATGTACACACAACGATATCAGTTTTGGGATTAACAAAATGTAACATAAGCCAAGGAATACACACACACCACAATTACGAATTTTTTAGCATTTCTTGAGCCATAATAACTACTGCAATTACCAAAAATGAAATCATTTGTTGGTCATTCAATTCAAAAATACAAATCAAATTCTGGGCATTCGCATTCCGGAAATGACTAACATATAGGAAAATCATAAAAAAGGAAAACAATTCATAGAACAGGAAAAAATCATGAAGGATCAAGAATCAGAGCAATTTTTGCTTACTTGCTGTGTGAATGCGAGAATCCCCCTTGCCAAAAACATTCAACTGTCACGTCCCCATGCCTCTGACCGGTGAAGAGGACGCAACCCGTGACTTAAACCACTCGGGCTAAGAGCCCCATGAACATGTACAGGCATAAAATTGCTGAAACAGAATGCTAAAAGAAAATGCATTGCAGTATAACATGCACAAATGCAATTGTTTATCATACACAGCTATAATTATTTATCTTGCACAGCGAAATCAACATGCATTCCCACAAGCATTCATTTTAACATGTTCATCATATCATTAACAGTAATCATGGTTGCAGAAGTAAAAATGGACAAGATTACTTATCTTATGATGAATTCATTCCGCAACCAGCTACGTCGCTGCAACGTTCCACCCAACCATAGGCCAACGTGCTCCTTAATCTCTCAGCAACGCTGCCACCCCCGAGCTGGGCATGATTCTACAATGAATAAGGGAACAAGCAGCCTTACACATAGCCAAGGATACACAAAACACAGCCAAGCCAACACAGTTGGGTTTATCAGGCCATCAAGGAGTTGGGAAAGGATAAATGCTAAGTTGGTGAGCCCATTACAGAGCTAAGAACACCTACACCAGAACTAGCCTGACCTCTAATACACCCAAACACACCCAACACAAGGAATCAGTCCCTTCTCTGCTAAATAGTCCCTCAGGCCTTGCATTCCCTTCCAGTGCTATTCAGGGGTGATGGAGAAGAAGGCCAACCCTCTAGCTCTGTCTGTGTGGTTTCCAGCCACCAGGTTTATCAAGCAAACCAAGCCCCCATTCCTGCTCCCAACACAGTTCGAAGACCAACCATTGCACTCAGGAAATTAATTCAGCTGTCACAGCTTAAACAGGGAGACAATTCCTGAGTCATTCTTGGCCCTATCATGGCCAAAATGACTCTCCAACGAATTTACAACAGTTTCCAAACACAACAGCAAACAAAATTCCAACAGGGGGAAATCAACAGCCTGTCCAAGGCAAGGAAGCAAGCGGAAAAGGAATTGCACAGATCGCCACACAGTTCTTAAGCGTGAAATGACTCCCTACAGGAAATCATGGGTGATAGTAGCAAAACGGCTCTCAGTTTGCTGTGCGTGAGACCAACGAGCAATTGCTTGTGTGTGAGGATGAATGACTCCATCCCAAGACATAAAGAAACCACAATGAAACACACTGTGCATGAGACCAGCAAACAGAAGATGGTTCATGCGTGGAGATGAACAACAAAATCGTGAGGTCGCGAATTGGAGAGTGCGTGAAGGTTTTTCCTGCCATAGTGAAATCAACAGTGGGTGGAGTGTGCATGTGGGTGAGGACTGATAGTCCTGCCACCCCACTCCCAAAGATCATAACTGCCTCAACCACCAGTAGCCTTTCTTAATGAAAGTGGTTGGAATAAAACAAGGTAAGAAGACACATGGATTTTCACCCTATTGGCCAAAGTTGGACAAATTCCCCCACATCCTCATCCTTGGGAAAATCATGCCCATTTCTCATTTTAGTTGCCACGATCGTAGCTGGTCAGATTCATTTAATTAATTATAGATGCGTATTTACATGATGACCAACATAATATATGCCACATGCCTCGATATGCCATCAGTGACAATTTAAATCCAAAACATAGCATAATCGACCAATGGTGGGGCCTTGGCCTCTAGCTCCACACCATGATCATTTACAATATATACATCATCATATACATCTAATGCAACAGGGTCAAAACCGGGGTGTTACATCAACCTAGTCTGAATCCTGAGGGGAAGGTGAAATGCGACTGCATGAGGGAAAAATAAGCGTTTTCTTGGTGTTTTCTTTCCCAAGAAAATTTAATTTTTTTTCTTTCTAGAAATGGTTCTCTTCCCATTTCGAATTTCTTCCCACTCTTCCAATCCCCCACCTTATCCTTAGTAAAAATCATGCCCCCATCTCACTTTGTTGCATTGACATAGTTGGCTTTAGTATTTTAATTAAAATTGCAAATTTAACATGATGTCCAAACTTATAACATTCAGATAGCATAAAAACAACATCGACCTAAATCTTAATCGCTGAAAATAAACACTAAATCGATGGTGGGGATTTTTCCTTGAGCTCCACACCATGATTATTTACATCATATCATGTAAATGCAAACGGGGTCAAAACCGGGGTGTTACAGATTCCCATTTTTTTTATCCAGTATCATATATATGTATTCCAATCAATAGTTTGGCATGTGAAGAAATCTATCGAACCATTTTGGTTCTTGTTTCCTAGAAAGCATTTGATATGGAAATAGTAATTACTAATATATTAGGCAATCTCTATTGCCTATGTTTTTAGGGAACCATTTAACTACTATGCAAGTAATAATGTTCTTAAATAATCTAATTTAGAGTCACAGCCTGTCCAGAATCCAAATTGACATATGAGACCCCCCTTGTTTATGGGGCAAGGGACCCCCTATGTGTAGCAATTTGACTGTTTTCTCTAGGGAGGAGGTGTAAATACCTTACCTCCCTCCAGATTCAAACCTGTGACCTCCATGGAGGAAACACATGCTCTTAACCATTGGGTCCACTCAGTTTGTACTCCACTAGTCCATATATTCTATCAGTCCCTACAATTTTCATAATTCATGCATTCTTTCCAGATATTATAATGCAATGAATACCTTTGGGTGCACCATGTGTTTCTAACCACCCATCATCTTCAAGCAAAAACTCTCCTCTTGTAGCCTCATATTCCTCTTCTAAAGCTCTTGCTCTATGAAAACATGGAACTGGATACACAAATGGACAAGATTCCTCACTATTTTACTCTTATAAGTATGTTAATAAATAATTTAAATCAATGCAGCTATCAAGCTTAGCTAATATTTATATGAACATAATGTATTTATAAATGGTCATAACAAACTCACCATTTCTAGTTATTAAGAATTGCTTGTTTGATGGTAAGTATGATTTCCCCTTTCTTGATTCTCTTAATTCCCTGATAGACAAAAAAAAATATGCACATTATAGATACCCTCTAAAAACAATAGCTTGAAAAGATACACTTCAGAAACATAAAAAGAGGCCCAGGTGTTAAAAGAAAATTCCCAGGAAATCCTAGGAAAAATAACTAAAAGAATTGTATGCAGACAAAGTAAAAGCACCAAAAAATCAGTTGCATTAAGCTAGCACAAAAGTTTAGAAAAAACAATACATTCTGAAGAAGGAAAGAAACAAACGAGACTTGGAAACTGAATATTAGACTAGTAATCTACATTACACAAGCTGCAAAGTATGTCAAATAAATATAACACTAATTACTGAATATGCATGAATGCAAGATTGCATCATTTTGCATCAGTTTTCTTTTGACACCAAAAGGCATATACCCTAAAAAATAGAGTTAAATAATTTGAATATTTATACTAATATTAAAGACAAGAAGTTGCATGATAAAAAAATAAACAAGTATGAATCTAACACAATGACAATTTTAATGTTCACCACAAAATTTAATTTGAGGATTTTATGATGTATACTATTAAGAGATGTTCCAACATTCATTCTGAACTTGACATATATGAATATGTGAGAACATGCTTGTTACCACTATTCAACACACAGAATGTAAGAACATACTTGTTACACATAATTCTAAAAGAGGTACAAAGCCATATTTCTGAGTACTTTTGTGCCTGATGTTTCAACTTTCAAGTACTAAACTCTGCAACATGTGTTCAAATACCAGCAACAATTATTGCATGATGAGCTTATAATATAGTCACAATACAAATCCTAGGATTTCAAAAAGGATTCCTTCTGTTCATAGAGAGTGGACCTCCAAACTCAAATGCATCACAACAAAAGTGAATGTTGAACACAAGCAGCATAATGTGAAAGAAAAAATTAGAAGGAGAAGCAAACATATCAAAAGGGAAGAAGAAAATATAAAAAGCAGACACAGGAAAACTACCAGATAAAAAAATGGAAAGAGGGGAGTGCAAAATTAATCTCTCTTTGAATCTTTGGAAATGAAATCCATCCTCTTATATGTAAAGGGTAGGACAACATCACATATACTTTGTAAAGGGGCTAACGTATTTTCCAGAGCAAAGATGGCATTTTAAAGCCTAGAAACAAAAGAGGAATCAGAGTTACTTCCTGATATTGATATTTTATTGGAGAATACAGAGCAAGAGATTATATTGAAAGACAATACTATAGTTAAACTCATAATGGAAAGTTCTAAAGAAGACAACAATCAATTTTTTGTAATACAAAAAGGAAGAATACATTTGAAAGTATTCAACACTTTTGATCAAGCATATGTTGTAGAAGATAAGAATTTTGATATTATTATATATGAAGACATCCAGATACAAATCAACAACATTTTTCAGTAGAAGGATGAATTAGATAGTGAGATAGATAAGCTGTGGAAGCTTATGCATATTTTTTAGAATTTACAACAAAGAGAAGTAGAGAGTCAATTGTGTGAACTGTTTGACTGTAAATGAATATGGTGGCAATAAAGCTGAAGAAAATTCGCACAATGAAGTTTGGCATCCAAGAGTATTGGAGACTGAAGGCACATGAACAAGAGTTCATAAAAAATTTCTCCTGTGGGAGTATGATGTAGGAGCATATTTTCTCCTACGATATTTGCGTTAATTAATCAAGCCTTAGGGTCCTGACACTTTCCATGAGAGGTATTTCGTTACTAAACTATTGTATATGTCCATAGTTTACATTAGAATTTTTTGTAAACTTAGTTAGATAGTGAGTGCCAATAGATGATGAGTGATTGTAATGAATCTGCAGTTGGTTGGAAAATTTTGAGAATATTCAAGTTTATCTCAATCTACGTGTCATTGAATAGGATAAGGTCAAATTTCAATTCTTAGAAGTAGTTATATAAATGTAGGAGGTTGTTAGGGTTATGATAAGTTTGAAGTGATCTTATTTTATGTAACCCCTCAAGAATACTGAGAGTAGGGTGGTAAAAAATGGGAAAATTTAGGCCAATGAAGAGGAAATGAATTTATGCTATTGTAGAAATCTTGTGTATAATGTTTTAATGAAATAACATATTCAGAATCATGTATGAAAATTTATGTTAATTAGTTACATTCTGATTTGATTCCTATGTAAGTTTCTTCTTGATTGATAATCGATTAGATTCTAAAATAATTTAAATGTTGAATGTACATACTTACTTTGTGTTTACGAGTAGTTAAAGAATGAATCGATTCTTTGAGAGAATTGAGGTTCTCTATTAGCAGAATATGATTTATGACTAGATCATCATTATGGTGAAATCCAATGTGAAGTGTATAGAATTATGAACTCATGGTAAATAAATGAAAAAGATATATACGCTTTTACTTGGTAATAGATCAATTAAATATTTCAATTATAGATAGTGTGTTGTGTGAAGAATTTATAGAAAAATAACACTTGAAGTAACAAAGGTTTCTGTATGAACGAATCTAAATATTTGTACTATGTTCTGTGTTCGTGATGAGAAATTCACTGGTGTATTATCATGTTTTATATATTGAAATTTATAGTGATAAAATTAGTGCATCCAATAGGTATTGTGCATAGGTTGTTGGATGTATGCCCAAAATTGAATTGAACCTTTTCAATTTCATGAATAGGTGGTGATCTAGGGATTAGGACATAGATCTGTAGCAAACTGATAAATTGAAGAATGGTCCATAGCAGGTGTGGAGAATGGTTAATTATGATTCCATTCAATGAAGAATATACCTCGGATCCTATAAGAGGTTAGAGGAAAACTGCACCTACCTATGATGCGAACAGTCAAATCTTTAGGGTGAGAACTAAATTAGATTTCATGTGCCAATTTTGGATAGCCATCAAGTGATTAAAAGGACTGTCTTAATCCTAGAGTGAGACATATGGTAAAATTCCAAATACTTTGTTTTCCTATATATATAAATGCATTCTTTTACTTCATGGTTCCTAAAGGTACTATTGCGGTTTGATTGATAATAAAATCCGAATGAGAAGTTATATGCACTGGAAAATATTATGTGCATAGATAGAAGTCACATTCCTTGTGGTAAGTTAAATGAAATGTCATTTCATTTCAGCTGAGTAACAATTTTTGAATTGTATTGAATTGTTGATAAGCCCTGAGGAAGATATCCATTCCTAACCTTGAAATTGATGAGATGCAGTTGAACACATTTGATTGTTGTAAGGGTTGGAGAATCACGGGTTCGAATTTGAAAAGTGGATTGTTAGAAATTAATTGAAGCTTGTTTATTTGATTATGGTTTCGATTAAATCATTGAAGAATCCTTGGTAAGAGAAGGCTTATAAATTAGTCTTGCATTAAATTAAAATACGAGTAGTCTAAGAAGATAGTGTAATATACATAGAAAGGATAATTAATGTAAAAATAGGTACCGAGGAAAGAACCAAATATCTTAACATGGCCATTTTAGAAAGTCAATACTAAGTTTTCTTCACATAGATCTAGGATCAACCCCCTAAGAATAAGCCATTGTGCTAATGCGACCTAGTATACACTATCATGTGATATCTCATTGTTAACTGAGCCTAGACAATGTATCCAAAAAGATGATGGCATTTTCAAATCCTTCATAATTATAACATAACAGATGCCCCACGACCATCACATCTAAACCAAAAGTAAAGCCCACTTTGTTAAGAAAGGGCCATTTACCAAGTCTATTTGTGGTGGAAGGAAGGAATGTCCAATACCTTGGCATCCTCTGTGCCATCCCTTCAAATTTGGGGTCTCTCTAGATTTATCTTGGAATTTTGGGGATCGTTCCTGCTGTTCCCAACACCTGTCCCCCAGTCTCCCTATCTCATATAACCAAGTACAAGGTAAACTTGAAAATTTTCTTCCAAGAGATAAATAAACACAAGGGTTACATTCTACTTCATTCAAATTTATATTACAAAAAATCATATTGCAGTATCCATCCAGCACAATAAAAACACAACAACATAGTAGCAAAATTCAACTAAATCAGGCCCTTGCATACATAAATTTAGCCAGGAATTTGATTCGTTAGAATTTCCTTCAAAATCAGATCCAATTCAAACAAACTCCATAGCGTGCCAAAATAAATTGTCACTCCAACTAAAATTTTACATTATCCTTACAAATAGTCAGAGACATTTGCAAATCTAAACTGCAATAAATGGATGTTTGCTTCCCTTTACTCCCACCTATCTAATATCCGTTCATCAGTCCCTTTTATTTCCATCCGTCTAATATCCATCTACACATACTTTTTATTTTCATTTGTACAATATCCATCTATCTAATATTCACTCAGTGTATAAGCACATGATGTGCTGGTTTGCCATACTCTCTGCATTAATATATTAGTTAAATTAATAAAGTACATTTTAACACTCAGTTTGTTTTTTAGAAAGGGAGAGGGTGGAATATTTTACAGTCGTAGAAGCAATTCCAATATCCATTAAGAGTTCATTCATTATGTTAAAGAGCATACATTACAGGAGAATAACGAATATGCACATCTTCAGTCATGAATTTTTTTTAAAATTTTGAATAATTTGTATGACTTAAGTAATTTTTCTAATACATTTTTCCCAAATTGTACCGAATCAGGATAACTATGACTTGACAATTATATATTGCAGACATCTCCCAGTATATTTACCTCTATAAAATCAAATCAACAACACACGTCAGTGAACTGTCTTTGTGTACAGAGAGGGTTATGCAGTTTTCCTGTATAAAATAAGGGCAGTGACCAGGTTTTCCACTGTATCAAGACCGCTCACAAATAGGAATACCTGACTTCTCCCACCAATGATTTGACAAATAATTAAATCATTACAGACTTTAATGAAATACCCTAATGGGTATTTGCAACTAAAATTTCATGTGAAACCTTAAAATACCCAACAAATTTAAAGGTCAAATCCCATCATCTAATTGCACTAAACATGCATACAGATACAATCTAACTCTACATATTCACCCTCCTGAAAAGAAACACATTTTGAAAGAATTTTTTTTTCCAAAAATATTACCAGGACCAGGTAGGGCACTTGGCGACTAAATTCCCGTTGGCCTAGACAAATTCATCGACAGAGAAAACGCCCTTTTCTTTGAATGCAGAGATTGTATGAGGACCTATTATCCTTTCCACGACTCCTTTGTAGGCTTCGTGGATCTTCTATCAAGTCCTGTGCCATTCCATTACAAACCCTCCCTCCATGGCCTCTCGTGTCCAACCTTTCCCTCCAAATCCTCTTAATTTTTTACTCTTTCATTGTGTACATTTTCCTCCAAAGTCTCTTAATTAATTTTTGAGACTTTCATTGTGTTTGTTTTGTTGTCTTTTTTAGTTTTTATTTAATTTTTAATATTAAAGATATTATATATAATATAATATTTAATTATAATATGTTTATATATATTAATTTTATTATAAGATATATTAACTTATTATATAAATACAAATAATATATAATTACTTATATTATATAAAATTAAGAATATGAATATATATAACTATAACATATTAATATTACATATTAGCTACAATATATGATCATTTTCTAAGAGGGAATTCTCTAATGGGAAATTGCAATTTTGACAATACGTTTTTATAGTTTACTAAAATTTAACATTACAGATGGATTTAGAGACCCCCTAGAAATGGGTCTTTGAATCCATTAGCTCAACGTTAAAATCTAGTAAATTGTAACATGAAGGCACTAGTTTGAATTTCATGACATCTATTTTATTCTATCATAGCACTCAATAACGAGCATGTGTTCTTTCTCACTACACATATGGGGATTTCAAGTTGTTGAGTTGTGACACATGATATTAGGTCATTGTCAAAATAGAAAGATGATATTCGGTCTTTGTCGAAATGGAAAGGTATTTTGTTATATGGGTTGTGTTTTTGTTATGTGTCATTGTTTTGTGTTTTTCTTGTGTTTATTCTTTTTCTATATGGTTTTGTTATTTATTTTATATTTAATAATGTATAGCTATAGATATGTGTGTTTATATGTCATAATATAACAATAATGTGTTTGGCGTCATTATATATATGATACTAATATTAACTAATGTGTATTTTATATATATTGATTTGGTCAATTCATGTTGAGTTATGACAGTAGATTTTTAATTTACTAAATTCTAACACCGCATATGGATTCAGAGACACCCTAGGGCCTTTATTATTAATTTGGTCTCTGAATCCATCTACAGTGTTAAAATTTAGTCCTAGGGGTCTCTGAATCCATCTACAGTGTTAGAATTTAGTCCTAATGTTCTCTGAATCCATCTACAGTGTTAGAATTTAGTAAAATGTGCAAATGCATTCTCAAATTTGCAT
>LPNX010596347.1:6085-17094 GCA_001517045.1 Pseudotsuga menziesii | reverse complement strand
AGGGGCGGGGAGGAGGTTTTAAGTATTGGGAGGGGGTTTCAACAAAAAGAGTTTGGGTCAATATCTCTAGAAATTAAGGGTATTCTTTAATATCCCACGGTCGCATGTGTTATGTGAGAGGTTCACTAAGTGAAGTCCCCGTGCAAATTTGTATTTTTTTTCAGTCTTAGAGTGACAAACTAAAAATGACCAAATAAATGACCAATTGTTATCTGGTCACTTGTAGTATACATATCCCATGATCAAATTTGGTCATTTATCTTGGTCATTTTTAGTCAGTTCACTTAGAATTATCAATTTTGGTCATTTGTTCCTTTTAGGAGACTGTGGTGACCAAAAGTTTTGGTCTCCTGGTCACTAATATCTCATTTTCCACTAGTGTATATGCAAGGAAAATATCCTCAAAATCCTTAATGGGTATGGTGCTCATAGGTATCCACATATAGCGAAACCAATATTTTGGCCTCACATGAATTATTTCTAGAAAACCTTATTCCTTGATGGTCGTAATAGATCGTTTAGTTTAATGGGCAGTGCCAACAATGTTTTCTATATTAAGAGGATTCTTTTGGCTGGAAACAATTTTCCATATACTCAAATTTCATCCTAATTCACAATAAATCTTCACTAAATTATATTTCCGTTTATTTCCTTTACCTTCTTTACCACAAGTAAGGACCAATCCCCCTTCTCTCTATGTATGAAATCCACACATACCTTGATAACACTCCCAAAAGTGAATAAGTTGGCATATCCTTGCCTAATTCTTCTTTAAAGGAAGTATTTCCAAACATGTCACATAGCTTGTATACCCAATATTTAAAACCATCATAACCAGGCTTGATTTAACATTTACACCTAAAATACATTAGCATAATGGAAGAGGGCATGCACCTTTTTTTCAAAGCATTAGCTTATTAACATGATAATTGATTTAACACTTGCACTTGTAGATAGTAAATAACCTAAATACATTGTATCCCATTAACAAAATAATAGTCATATTATCCATTCTTTCGAACACACCAAGCTAGTGAGTAAAATACTATGAATATATGAATCACCAAATATAAATTCTAAGTGAGAAATTATGAGCTCAATTCCCTTGGTTTCTATTCAAAACATGTTCGAGTACACAGGGTACTCCCAAAAGACCGAACACCTTCAGAAACCGCTTCACACAAATAGATCACAGATCAACACACTGATGTTTTTCACGTGGTTAAAACCCTTGAGAGGGAAACAGTCCATGACCCTAGCCAAATAGATACTTGGAGCAATTTATTATGCAAAAGAAATAAAGTTACATGAGCTTCTCATAATCGATCAACTAGCCAAGGACCCTCTATGCTCTTTAAATAGAGATCATAGACCAATCGGGTGTTAAGCCATGGATCAATGGTAGGTATGATCTAAAAGAAGTTGAACCGTTGGATCACTCTATGTCTAGATCATATCGTGACCGTCGGATTAGAATATTTACAAATGCATACAAATGCATACTAAAGAAACACACTTTTACCTAACGGATATATTACACAAGTTGATCTTAACTAACTCCTAAGTGTCTAAATATCCTAACATCCCCCCTTAAGAACAACTTGGGATAGGATTTAAGGATTTACAAAAGTGACACTATTAGGAGAAGGAAGGATGCATTAGAGCCTATCCCCCCTTAAGGACACATTCCTGAACTCCTAACATAGACCAAATTTTAGAAAACTTTGCTTCTGTAAGAGACTTGGTGAAGATGTCTGCAACTTGATCATCTGTAGGGAAATAGAGCACTTCAATAACATGATCATGAACAATATTTCTAATGAAGTGCATGTGTAGCTCAATGTGTTTGCTGCGCTGATGGAGAACTGGATCTTTGGAAAGCTTGATGGCACTTTGATTGTCGTACCAAAGTGGAGTAGGTTGTTGCTGCTCGAATCCAAACTCTGAAAGGATCTTTCGAAGCCATAAAGCTTCCTGACTGGCATTAAAGAATGGCTCGATATTCTGCTTCTGCTGAAGAAAGAGCAAGATCTTGTTGTTTCTTACAAGCCCACGTGACAGGTCTAGATCCCAGACTGAAAACATAACCTGCAGTATACTTTAGATCATCAGGATCGCCGACCCAATCTGAATCAGTGAAACCAACCAACAAAGGTTTCTCCCCTGTACTGTAATGAATCCCAAACTGAATTGTTCCTCGAATATATCGAAGTATTCTTTTTGCTGCTTTCCAGTGACTTTCATGAGGAGTTTGCATATAACGGGAAACATGACCAATGGCAAAGGAAAGGTTAGGACAAGAATGAGTCAAGTATAAAATACTACCAACAAGCTAATGATACAAGGTGGAATCTACTTCAGAGGAAGTACAAGTGGCAGAAAGTTTGACTCCAAACTGGAAGGGAGAAGGGGCTGGTTTACAATCTTCCATGTGGAAGTGATGAAGAAGGTCACAAGAATACTTAGACTAGGAAAGAAAGATTCATTCTTTGGTTTACAAGACTTGGATACCAAGAAAATAATGCAAATGTCCTAAGTCTGACATTTAAATTTTTTTCTTAAGACTGGATTTCACATGGGTTATAAGTTCAGGGTCACTACCAGTAAGGATAAGATCATCAACATAAAGAACACATATGATGAGATGGTTTCCTACTTTCTTGGTATAGACATTGGGGTCAGAATGACATTTAGAAAAACCAGTGTCAAGGAGAAAGCTATCCATTTTGGCATACCAAGCTCTAGGAGCTTAATTAAGGCCATATAAGGATTTCTTAAGGATACAAACAAGGATAGAGTTATTCTAAACATATTCAGGAGGTTGTTCCATGTAAATCACTATGTAAGAAGGCAGACTTGACATCCATTTAATGGACTTCCCAGTTATGTAAGGCCGCAAGGGAAAGAACAAGGAGGATGGAGTTCATTTTTGCTACAGGGACAAAGGTTTCATTGTAGTCAATCCCTTCAACTTGGGAAAAACTTTTGGCAACTAACCTTTCCTTAAGTCTTTCAACACTTCCATCTGATGCATACTTAGGTCTATAGACTCATTTACATCTGACAATTTTTCTTCCTTTTGGAAGAGGAACAAGATCCCAAGTATCATTCACCATTAAGGAACGATATTCTTCATTCATAGATGCATCCCAATCTAGATTTCCTGAAGCTTCTGCAAAAATTTCTGGATCATGATTCTCGGAAACTTGATCCAAAAGAGAAGAGGCTCGCTGAAATTGAGAACGTGTTTGCCATTGATCTCTAGGGTCATCGACAAGATCACCAGCTCCTTCACATGTTGAACGGACCCATCGAGGAAGTATTGGTGCTGGTGTAATTGGAGGAACATGAGCAGGTGGAGGTGTATTTTCATCCTCATTGTCATCATCAGAAACTGGAGTTGGAAACCTATCAAGGAAGCTAGAAGAAGAAGAAGAAGAAGGCACAATCATTGAATCAGGTTCGCAGGCCAAAGATAGCACACCTGCCAAGTTAGGCTCGTAGGCCAAGAGATTTTCATCAGATTTAACATCTCTTCTAATGATTATATCATGAGAATGTGGTTGAAGAACTCTATAACCTTTTACATCTTCAGAATGTCCAACAAATATGCACTTTTCACTTTTAGGCTGCAATGCTTTCCGTTTTTCATCCGGAATGTGAGCCCATGCTTCACAACCAAACACACGAAAGTGGCTTACATCTGGTTTAATTTTACTCCATGATTCTTTTGGTGTTATACCTTGTAAAAATTTAGTGGGTGTGTGATTAACTATGTAATTTGCACAATTTATGGCCTCAGCCCAATATTGAAGACTTAGTCCCTTAGATTGGATCATACAATTAGCCATTTCTTTTGAAGTGCGGTTCTTCCATTTAGCTACACCATTTTGTTGTGGTGTATATGGAATAGTCTGCTGTTGTTGGATTCCTTGTTCAGTGCAAAAAATAGTGAACTTGTTGTTAACATATTCTCCTCCATTGTCAGATCTTAACTTAATAATTTGATGACCAGATTGTTTTTCAACAAGGGCCTTGTAGGCCAAGAACATGTTAAATACTTCGCTCTTAAGTTTTAGCAAGTAAACCCAAGTGCGTCTGGAGTAGTCATTAATGAAAGTTAAGAAATATTTGAAACCAAAAAAGGAAACAGATGGAAGAGGGCCACACAAGTCACTCTGCACAAGTTCCAAGGGAACTGAGGCGTGCCAAGAAGCATGTTTGTCAAAACTGTCCCGATGATGTTTTTCGAGCACACAACCGAAACAAACACCATCCTTGCAAGATACCAATGGAAGAGTAGTCACCATATTGTCTTTACATAGTTGTTGCAATGAGCGATAATTTAAGTGACCAAATCGCTCATGCCAAAGTTTGCTCAAGTTATCACTATGAGCAACAAAAACATAAGAAAAAGGTGATGACCCAAAGTTGTTAAATTTGTACAACCTAGTAATATCATCAATAGTTCCAGTAGCAAGGACATTTTGAGGATTTTTAAAACCCTTGATTACAACTTGGTGAGGTGTAAACATCACAGTTTTACCTTCACCTGAATGAGTAATTTGATAGACTGATAAAAAATTGCAGGAAACTTTTCGAACACATAGTACATCACTGAAATGATCATTTTCTTCTGAAATTGTTCCAGGTCCTACAACACTTAGAGATATTTCATCACTAACAAATATTTGTTTGGTGTTACATTCATGCATAGTAGAAAAGATGGCTTGATCCTTATCCATATGATAACATGCTCCAGAATCAATGAGCCATTCATTTGAAGTAGAAGAAGAAGATGCAGTATAAGAGTAACCAGAAGCACAAAGTGCATGTCCATGAGAGTTAGATTCTGAAGACGAATCTAGGCTGATGTGGTGCTTCTTCATTGCTGCTTCCAAGGATGCCATATTCTTAAAACATTTAGATTCATCATGATTATCTTTCCCACAAAAATTGCAATGATGCTCAGTCTTCTTTCTTTTTTGCTTGGATCCTTTGTCATTTTTTAAAGGAGGAGCTGACTGAGAGGGTTTGGAACCCTTGTTGTTTGGCTTATTATTGTGAAAATTCTGTTTCTTGGGAGGCTTGGACTGTTCTTTCTATTGGAACAATAAGGCTTTCCCAGATGTATCTGCATTGTTAATTATTCCAAGATGAATGAGCTTATCTTGCTCTCTAATTAAGGAATCACAAAAGGATTCAAGGCTAGGCTCTTGATAGCTAGCTGCAGTCAAGGATTCTTTCATGGAGTAGAATGTAGATACAAAAATAGAATATGCAGGTCCAAGTTTTGAAAGAATATGATAAATACATTGTTTGTCTTCTTTCTTAATCTTGCATTCGACACATAATAGTCTAAGAGTTTTATACTTAGATAAATAGTCTTGAATGCATGAAAAATCATTTGGATTCAAGGAAAGCAACTCATTCTTAAGTTGATGACCCCGAATTTCATTGTGTTTACCAAACACAGATTCCAACTTTTCCCAAGCGAGATCAGGTTCATCAATCTAGATATGTGGAATCGCAAATCAGTAGAGATTGACATTCCAATCAATCCATGAGCTTCATGATCACATTGATTTTCCCATTTAATTTTCTTATCATCATTAATGGGTTCTATTTCTTTCCCTGAGGTTATCCTAAAAAGCCCCCTACTTCGCAGAATATCCTCTATATGAGATTTCCATGAGAAATAGTTAGAACCTGTAAGTATAATATCACAAGGGACGGCCATACTGTAAAATAATGGCTGAAAGAACAAAAACTAACTATCTAGATGAAAATATGCGGTTTAAAAAGAAACAGTACTTAAAACTGATTTCGGATGATGAAGTTAAGCTTGATCAAAGAAAATGTTGAAGATGTCCCCAATAGTGACATGGCAGATATTAAGTTGACCAACTAAAAAAAGAAGCCCCCTCTTCCCAAGATCAACCCTTGACAATCACTTTTACAATAAAATTGCTTTGAAGTGAATCACTTTTGTAGAATAAATGATGTTCACTTTTACAATAATGTAACTTTATTTTATTTTATTTATGTGAGATGCACTTTTACAATAAAATAACTTGAAAATAGAAATTGTATGCACTAAAAAGTAGCTTGATAAAACTTGAACTCAAGACTTATCAAGGTGTAAAGCAACTTTGGACCAAGTGAGCTAAGTTTAAAAGGTACGTAAAATTATGGAAAGAGGTAGGGGGCTTTGTTTTTTACTCTTCTCTCTCATTTTCTATGCTTGTTTTTTTCCTGCAAATCACAAAAAAAAACAAAAAAACAAAAAACAAAAAAACTTTTTTCCACACAATGGGGTTAGATATTGGTTAGCTTACCTAGAAAGTCTGCGTTTTCAATTTTTCTCACTGTTTCTGATTTGCCGTGATCGCACAAGGTGCACAGCAAAAAGCATACGTAGCTGAGAAGACAAAAAAAAAACTTTCCCTTACTGCTTCTGAATCGCCGCGATCGCACAAGATGCACGGAAAAGAGCATACGCAGTCAGGGAAAACAACAGTCTAAAACTAAAACATAAAATATCTAATAATAAACTGATAAAATATGAGAGATTTAAAAAAAAAAAAATCCATCACTGTAACATTATACCTTCAGATTTTCCGAAATGGGTATTCTGGAGCAAACGGAAATGGTTTTCGGTGAAACAAAAACTATTTTCCAATGGAAACGGTGCTCCGAACGTAATGGAATAGCTTCCACAGGACAAAAATGCACAAAAATCTAGAACCAGAAACCCTTTCAAAGTTTTGGTAACACCGATTCCAGATCTTGATCAAAACCGAAAGCGGCTCTTCATAAAAACTCTGATACCATGTTTGGGTACACAGGGTACTCCCAAAAGACCAAACACCTTCAGAAACCGCTTCACACAAATATATCATAGATCAACACACCGATGTTTGTCACATGGTTAAAACCCTCGAGAGGGAAACAGTCCACGGCCCTAGCCAAATAGCTACTTGGAGCAATTTATTATGCAAAAGAAAGAAAGTTACATGAGCTTCTCATAATCGATCAACTAGCCAAGAACCCTCTATGCTCTTTAAATAGATATCATAGACCAATCGGGTGTTAAGCCACGGATCAATGGTAGGTATGATCTAAGAGAAGTTGAATCGTCAGATCACTCTATGTCTAGAACATATCGTGACCGTCGGATTAGAATATTTACAAATGCATACTAATGCATACTAAAGAAACACACTTTTACCTAACGGATATACTATACAAGTTGATCTTAACTAACTCCTAAGTGTCTAAATATCCTAACAAAACACGAGTAGGCCAATATCAAACATTGAAAATATATTTATTCGACCTTTTGCACATATGCAACACTACTAGTATCACTTTCAATAAAAATCCAATTGTGTTGGCAATTATAATCTATAGTTGTGATGGTCCCCTTTAGAAGTATGCTTCCAAAAACATCACCTCTTTTGCTTCCTTGACATTATTCCCAACAAGATAAGGCCGATAAGGTCATTATTGTTTCCCTCTACACTCCATCTTTGGTAGAAATATATTGATTTACATTGTATATCGAAATCTTTCATTATTTTGCATAACCTAACTATTTCACAAGATACTCCAATTGCTACTTTATATTCCAGTTTTTTATATGAAAATGTAACACAAAATTATCTTACTTTCCCAAGGATTTAAACAACCTTCTATATAACTTGATATTGGTTTTATTGCATCAACTTCTACCCAAACTACATTGGGAAAACTCCTCAAACAAAATTTTTCTTTCAATTCAATGCAATTTCAAGATATAAATAATTTTCATATATATATAATCCCTCATCATGCATCATCTTAAGAAAAATCAACAAACATGAAAACACACAAACCATAAAATTTATATCTATGTCTTGTTGTAACATAAACAAATTTCATTAAAGTTGATGATGAATTGTTTCACTTATAACTTCTGATTTATCATGTTTTCAAAGTTTCAATCATACCAACATTCAATATCCACCTAAAATTGCAACTTTCCAACTAATTGGACCCTTCCCTTATATATATATATATATATATATATATATATATATATTCCATCTTTTGGTTTCCAAACATCAATAATGTAATAACTTATCTTTGTTATTAAAATATTTAGGATTATAGTTTTCTTTGTCAATCAATCTAGCAATGTTACTTGTGATTTATAAGTCATTAATATTCACTTCCATCACAATATTCCACATTATTTTTCTTTAGCATAAATATAGATATCTAAAAGAAAGAAATAACTCACTAATGCTGAGACAATTAACAATACTTAGGTGTGCCCTAAAACTGCTAATGCATGTAACAAATCATTAATTACATGATACCAATCCTTTAGTATTGAATGGGTGAGATAAGTACAAACCAAAATTTATACTCTTTAGACAAAATTTTGATCTTAACTTTTTTTTTTTAATAGGTAAAGAGTGTAATTGAAATGTGAAATGTTTACTTATGAACCTACATAGTAGAATTTAATAAACATTGACAATGACCTATACAACTACACACCTTTATTTTTCTCCCTCTATAGCATCCATAATAATGATATTCATTTCTTTTAATCTCCATGGTGGTACCTTTAGATTTTGTGTATAGATTGATTAATTATGTGTCATTTTTTTTCTCATACTTATCCGTACATTATAATGATCCATTTATTTTAATCCCTAGGTTAGTACCTTTGAGGGTTTGTGTATGGATTCATCAATCACGTGTCATTTTTTTACTCGCTCACACTTATCCATACATTATAATGATTATAATGATAGATGATTGGTAAACATACAACCTATATATTCAAATTTTGTTATAAAAAATATTAATGTTTTGAATCAATATTTTTTTATTGATATTAACATTGAAATGGAATATTTAGCAAATAGATTAATAACAATAAATAAAAAATGTTATATATATATATAAATGAAATCTTGTGAAACTTTTTTGAAAATCTTCGAGGTTGGGAAGTTTGCGGGATGAATTATGATGGTCTCTCGATGGGTCTATTAGCCATATGGAATCATTTGGTATTTGTTCATTTAAACCTTATGAAATGTGTGCAGGTATATTATTGGATCGCACTAGTAAAAGGTAATGATCATAAGTTAAAAGTCATTAACTTTTATGGACCTTACAAGGATAGAAGGATGTTAGGAGACTTTGTGGATTCTAGTTTGATTTTAAGAGACCCTAGCTTTATTATAGCTAGGGATCTTAATTTCACCTTGTTTACTTCTGAAATATAGGGGAAATGTTATAGGTTGGATCCTCTTTCAGAGTACTTTCATCAAATTTTCCAGAGATCTCATTTGCATGATGTATTACCTTTCAAAATATGTCCATGAAAAAATAACAGAGTAGGAGGTGTGAGGTTAAGTAAAAGATTGGGCATATTTATTATAGTTGAGAAACTAGTTGAATCTTTGACTAGGTTCTGATCGTAAGTTATAAATTCTCCAATATCTGATCATTGTCCTATATTCCTGCAACTTGTTTGGTACTCCATGGTACATAGATATATTTTTAAATTCAATTATGTGTTGAAAACTGAGGAATATTGTTGTAATTTGGTTATATATAAGTGGAAAACTGTTGAGGTCCTACGGGTGGCAGGTTCTATGGAAGTATAGCCTATTAAGACTAAATGCCTAAAAAACCTGGTTGTGCTTTAGGAGAAGGAAATGAAGCAAAAATATTTATTGGATCTTATAGATATTGAGGATAATCTAGAGAATGTTTATCAGGATAATTTGACAAGCTTTTTAACCTTTGCAGAAAAGGTTCTATTGCCTGATTTGGAGACAAGAAAATAAATTTGCTTAAGGGTGTATGCAAGCTAATGAGGGCCTCTTTTGACATGTTAGATGCAATAGAAAACTGAAAAAAAACATGCATCCATCAACTTACATGGATATTTTGAGACATTTACACAATGAATCTTGCAATGAGTAAAAAAATTGAAATGTAGGAAATTGAATGACTTTTCCAAATATATATATTTTTTTCTATTAAAAATGTTCTTAACTAACTAAAGTTAAATCTTTTTTAACGAGAACTTTTAATTTTGGGGACAAATTATAAGGTATATGTTTTTGTAGGTGCATCATTTGAGTGATTAAATGATGGAATAAACTTACAAAAAACTGCTAGACATATAGAGAATAGATAGTACTAGTGGACGACTATTTTTCCAATAATAAAAATTATATATATATATATATATATGTATATGTATATGTATATGTATATGTGTATATATGTATGTATGTATGTATGTATGTATGTATGTATTATCTAAGTGATCAAACCTCGAAAATGGTATGTCAATTCTGGGTGCAGTGTTTGAATATATTAATTATGCAATTATTTGGAAATGGGTTTTTTTATAGCATGTAGAGGTCGACGTTTTGTAGTGCACCTTTTTTCAAAATGGTTGAGAAACGAAAGAATTATCGACAAAATACTAACAGTGTGTTTTTTGAGTTGAGGAGTGATGACACAAGATATAAATAAGAAAAAATAGAATATATATATATATATATATAGATATAGATATATATTCTTGTTAAAAATCACATATTTGGAATCTAAAAAAAAAAACCATATATGTTTCTAAAATTTCATAAAAAATGGAGGTGTGCAACTAATTGTAACCAATGGATAAACACAAACATATTGAAAAATTGGATATAATGCTCAATTAGCCATGGTTTATTATACTCCAAGAGATAGGCATGATGAACCTAAAGCAAAGTCTGAAGTAGACACATAGGCATAAGAATGCCACATTATCATGGATGGAGGTTTGGCCATTGTGGCAATAAACACACTCATGTTTTTTTTTTTAATTCAAATATGTATTCCCGCCAATGCTAAACACGCGTGCATTATATTACTGAAAAAATGTGTGCTCTTTTTGTAAGACTATAATGCGTGCACGTTATGTAAGAATATAACTTTATATTTGACTA
>LPNX010596341.1:0-37765 GCA_001517045.1 Pseudotsuga menziesii | reverse complement strand
ACGTGGTTCACCCCCGGGCTGGGAGCTACGTCCACCAAACTGTGCTTCTATTATATCTTTTGAGGGAAGTTGGCACAGTTTGTTGCTCTACCCTTGCAGCGCAAGGTTTCTCCTAGATCTCTGATCTTCTCTCTATATCTCTTCCCTCTCAGTTCTCTCTTTGCAAATGATTACATACAGACTCAAATGGTTCACAGACAGCTATGTGTCTGGATCGTTACAACGCAGTCTGTCTGACTGATTTATGAATCTACAAGACTATCAGCTGATCGACTATCTACTGATTGATTAGCTACCCAACCAACCCTTTACAATACAAAAATGAAAGCTTTTATAGGCAGCCCGAAGGTCATGCCATTACAACACTGTGGGCCTGTCCAAACAGTGAACCCATACCCTAAACAGTGACAGTCGGTCCTCTCTGTCCTTGAGGTAGCCGCTTCCCGTCACACTGCAGCTCTCTGCAGTCTTCCATGCTTCCCGGTACTGACCATGGGTACTATGCACCGCTTCTCTAACTGTCCTTCGCCTTCAATGCTTGAGCCTCGTTGCTCCTTCTTCTTTATGAGGGTCGCTGAGCCCTCCTGTCTTCCGCCGCTGCCTTCAATGCAGTGGTTGGGCTTTCTTCTCTCAGCCACTCTGGTACCGTTGTCTCCTTGACTTTTCTATCCCAAAAGTCGTGGTTTCCGGCTCTGCTCTCCAGCTGGAAACGTGCTACACCGTCGTAGCTCTGCCCTGTCCTTTTTCCGCTAAATTTCTCTCTGTCCGCCAAAATCAGCAGCTTCTTCTGTAGCTGCGGGGTCCTGCTCCAACAATACTTCTATAAGAAAAATTGAAGAGTGGATGGGAAAAAAAAGTTGTGGCTTGATGAAGTCTATTCTCATGGTGGTTACATGTGATGCTTGGATTAGCTACCCAACCAATTCGACACATGGGAGGCACAACAAATGAAGAATTGACAGAACTAGCCGAGTAACATGGAAGTATAAGGTCGAGCAGGTGCATTTGTCGTAAGAGACTTCTTAGGAAAACTCGGTTGCAATGACAGTTGAGAGTGGAAATGAGAGTGGAAATGGTTGCAACAAACTTTCCTAATATGTCAAGAGGATCACGAATTGGATGAATGAGTTGTTACAACTGATAAGTGAAGGAAAGTGGACTTTAGAATGCTTTTAGGTGAGAAAAAGAAGGAGGGTGACTTGTGACAAAAACAAGGAAGTCTACCTTAAAACTAGCTTTACCTTTTGCCTTAAAACTGTAGAAAAAACTAGAAACTCTGGATAAGTGATCCAGATCGTTCCTAGGTGCACCTCGGGGACAACAATTCGATTGAATGAGTCAAACCCTGTTATGGAGGAATATTAAAAGAATAAGTAAAGAATGAAATACACTATAAAGATAGAAAGTATTCGCACAAACAATATGCAAGAATTCGAACCAATTTCTATTGATACTTATTCTCCATGAAGGTTGATTGATGTATACTACAATAGTGTGCATGTTTATATAGAATGTTGAGACGCTTAGGGGACTACCCGTTACGTTCAGTTACAAAAGAAGTTATAACGGTTCGAAATTTCAACCGTCATAGACGACTGGAAGATATAGAGACACTTTGTCGATCTTCGACAATCATTGGTGTCAACAATGCATGTGGAGATGTTGTATGTCGAGCGTGAGACCTGTCGAATTTGGTTGTGTCAAGGTTCGGAATAGTCGAATCCGATAATGAACCTATCGAAGTAGTCTAAGTACTAAACTTTGTCAAAGTTCGACAACAAGCCAACTTTTGAGTGGATCATTCCTCCTTCCTTAAGAAACAATGGTCTCCATTGTGTGCTCGTTCAGGTGAGGAAACTTGTTGGTTATTTCAGTAGCAGAGTATCATTTTCATTGCATAGGGATTTGTCCAGCTTTAGCCACTTGAAACAAGGGAATGGATTTCGTCCTTGTATGGTGTATACATCGTCCCACAATGGTGCTGCAAAGAAAAGGTTCCTAAACATCTGGATGGATGTCTATCGGTTACATTGTTTGCAAGTCGTTTTGTTCCAATAGTGGTGCATGGTATGGTCGAGGTAAGTCTACATTGAAGACTAGATGTAGACCTAGGCATGCAGGAATGTCGAGTTGAAAAGCATTTTCTCCAATTTGTTTAAGGATATTGTATGGACCATATCGCGAAGGTTTCAACTTTCTGTATGGGCTAGTGAATCGCTCCTTTTTTAGATGTAACTAGACCTGATCCCCAATTTGGAATGAAATAGTAATACGACGCTTATCATTTCAGGCCTTAGCTTTTGCATTAGCTCACTTCAACATTTCATGTGCTTGCTTCGGATATTGTAGATTTGATATCTAAATTTTAATGCTTTCTCAACTTCTCATCCTTCGAAGTCGGTGTCATTCAACTCTGTCTGGGAGTTGATCAAGTTGAAAGGCAGTGAAGGTTGAAATCCATAACATATCTCTAATGGACTCTTACCTGTAGTATTGTGTTAAGCACGATTGTAGTTTTGTTGTATGTATGGGAGTTTTTCATCTCATATTCAACGATGCTTGTGATTTTACATGTGAAGCAATTGTACTACCAAGTGATTTACAACTTCTGTATGTTAGTCTCTCTGAGAATGGAAAGTTGTTGACAAAGAAAGTATCATGTCGAGCTGTTTCCAGAGAGTTTTCCAAAAGGTGCTGACAAATATAGCATCTCCGTTAGAAATAATAGTCGTTGGAAGGCCATAATGTTTCCAAACACATTTGAAGAACAGTTGAGCATTTTGTTGTGTTGTCGTATTGCATGGTATGAGTATATCCATATTGGAAAATATGTCGAATACTACTAAGATTGTGTCATGTTGATGTTTAGTAGTAGGATGTCCCATCAAGTAGTCCATAGAAATAGATTCCCATGGTAGGGGTGTGTACAGTCCTTGTCGTCGATTCAACGGTTTAGTAATGGCACAAACTATGCACACTTGAATGTACTTTATGACGTCATATTTAAGTGAAGTCCAATAAAAATACTTTTTAAGGATAACAATTGTTTTTGCGACTCCAAAATGCCCTACAGTTTTGCTGTAATACACATCCCAAATGAGCTTTTGTATGTGCTCACCGGTCAGTAGAGAAAGTTTTCCAAGCTTGTATAGAAAAGCGTCCTTCAAGAAGTAGTCGGTAATAGACAGTGTGTCGGCTTGAAGTTGTCGATAAATTTTGAAGAAGTCGTAGTCTACCGAATACAATTGTGGCCAAGTAGTGATGTCGTAAGCTTACATACTCATCATCATATATAGTAGAGTAATGGGTGGTCGACTGAGACAATCAGTTGCAACATTGGCTTTACCTTTCTGATATTTAATTACCAACTGAAATTGTTGTAGGTAATTAATCCACTTGAGTTGTTGAGTTGTCTGTAGTTTTGATTGGGACAAGGCGAACTGTAAAGGCTTATGATCAGTGAGAATGATCGTTTCCTTGCCAAGAATGTAGTGTCTCCATTTCCTAAGAGCTTGTACAATGGCATACAATTATTTTTCATACGTCGAATACCTTTCAACAGTATCGTTAAAAGTTTTGGAATGAAACACGATCGGGTGACCCAACTGAGTGATCACTGCACCAAGGGCATAGTCTGATGCGTCTGTCTCAATCTCAAAGGGTTGATGCAAATCGGGTAACACAAGTACTATTGCAATACAAAGCTTGTTTTTGAGTTGTTCAAAAGCTTGGTGTTGTGTCGATGCCCATTTAAAGTTAGTTTTCCTATTTCCTTTAGTAAATCGATTCAAAGGCCAAGTGATGTGGCTAAATCCAAGTATGAACTATCGATAAAAATTCGCCAAACCAAGAAAAATTCCCATTTCATGAATTTTTTGAGGAATGGGCCAATATTTGAGGATCTGTACTTTTTTGAGGTCGACATGAATGCCTGTACAATTACATACCCCAAATATTTGATGTTGGTCATCGCAAATGAGCATTTGTCCATGTCCAAATATTATCGATGTTGCTAGAGAGTTTCAAAAACTTGTCAAATCTGTCTGACATGTTCTTCCCATGATAGACTAAAAATCAATATATTGTCTAGATAGACAATGACACACTTGCCAATAAAGGTTCGTAGAAGGCCATCCATATAAATCATGAAGGTTGCAGGTGCATTGGTTAAGACGAAAGGCATGGCTAACCATTCAAACAATCCTTCCCTGGTCTTAAATTCGTTTTCCATACATCAGTGGACTCGATCAGAATTTGATGATATACCGACTTAAGGTCAATCTTCGTAAAGAACTTATCACCTTTCAAATTGTTGATGAGTTCATCTATTAGTGGAAGAGGATACTTGTTCTTTACTGAAATATTGTTGAGATCCCAATAGTCGATGCACATGCACCATGTCTCGTCTTTCTTTGGAACTAGGATGACTGGACTTCCACAAGGAGAGGAGCTAGGGTGGATGTGACTGTTGTTAATCAAATCTTGGATTTGTCTGCGAATCTCTTTGTTCTCGAGAATGGATCTTCTATAAACATATGTGTTAGGCAATGAAGAACCAAGAACAAGTTCAATGGAATGTTTTACTTGACAATGCAAGGGCACTCTGTCTAGTTCTTGGAATACATTCTAATATTTGTCAAGACTATGGTCGATCAGTTGTTGTTGTTGGGAGATGCGTTGTTTGGTGAGTAGAATCATTGTTGCAGTCTTCCATGAATTTGGAGGCTTTATCATAATCAATGAGAACTTCTAAACATGGTTGATAAGCTTCTTTGTTTGTTAGGCATATATCATAGCAACTGTAAATGTGTGTTGTCGTTCTGGTATGTCGTACCATTGATTCCGAATTTTGGAAATCACCTTCTGTGGCTGTGACTGATATGTACCACGTAGATCCCACAAGTAAGTTTTTTCGAATAGGGCGTCAGCTACGGAAATATGTGCCATGCCAAAAAGTACTTCGTCTTCAAAAGTCTTGATAAAGTAGGTGAGTCTGCATTGGCAAGTGATCCTTAGTTCTTGTCCATCCTTCATCCAACCGATATTGTAAGGCTAAGGATGTTGAGTGGTGACAAGACCTAATTTCTTCACAATATTTTCAAAAACGAAGTTCTTCTCGTTGCCATTATCAACAATCAGATGTAATGGATTTTTATGAACCCATATATGTGTATGGAACAAACGTTCTCGTTCCTCCTCATCGACGATAGTCGGGGCTGTCGGAGTGGTTGATGTCGAAGCCAAAAGGGTCAATTCTTATGGGTAACATTCTACCAGGGCTTTGTCAAATAAGTCGGAGGTCGACAATTTTTCCAAAAATGTCTTTCAAACTTTACATTCTGACGTATCATGCCAAGTTGAATTGTGATAGTCACAGCATTTCCCAGTAGGAGCTTGTTTGATTTGATCCTTCTTGTCTTTCTGAAAATTCTTCTTATGATAATTAGGATTTTGCAGGGTCAGATGCGGAGAGTGCTTTTCCTTGTCGGATGCAGTTGATGACTTCTTGTCAGATGTTCGACCTGTTGGCCTATTCGTGAAACATGCTTTTCCTTTTTTTTTTTCTTCAAGATTACTGGTGTAATGAAATGCATCCGCAAGCGTACTGACAGTCGAGAAATCCATCTCTTGCTGAATGTATCGGGATAACCCGCTGACATAATTGAGGACAAGCATTTCTTCTTCTTCTTGGACGTCAAGTCTAGCTATGAGTTGATAGAATTCATATGTGTAACTCTTCACGGACTAGTATTTCCACTATCTTAGATGTTTCCACTTCTTATACTGTTGTTCAAGATACCTGGGCGGGTAGAACTCCTTTTAGACGTATTCAAAATTTTTTACCCATGTGTCTATGCGGTTTCCTTCTTTTTCCATCTTTATCGATAAATTTTCCCACCAATAGTGTACAAAGGTTGACATCTTCAAGTATGAAATGGTGATCTTTTCTAATTCGGAGACTTGATTCACAGAGTAGTAATATTCCAATTGTTGAACCCAATTGTCGACAGATTCCGCATCAATATTTCTTTCAAGATTTGGTATGTCTAGATTCATTTGCACTTTGAAGGGACTTATTTTATCGGAGTGGGTTCTCGTCAAGGATTCTCCAGATGTCAAAGCGAATCGCATGAAAATCTTATTGAACTGGGAGAACATTTCGGTTTGATGGCGAGCTAGTTATTTTTCTATGAGTTGCTCTACCTCATCAGTTGCATGTCTATTGTTTGCTTCTTCGGCCAGATTTTTTGAAGTCGAAGATAGTGTATGCTTGTGTTGTTTATTTTGTGAGCGTGTTTGAACAGGGATAAGTTAAAAAAAATTGATGGAATTTCTTAGGTAACTTAAGATTTGAACAATATCAAGCTTTGAACAAGCTCTTAGACCAATGATCCACTCAGCAATTGGCTCGTTGTAGAACTTCCAAAAAGTTTAGCACTTTGACTGCTTCGACAGGTTCAGTATCGACTTCGACAAGTCTGAACCTTGACACAACTGACTTCGACAACCTTGACAGGTTTAACGCTTGACATGCAACATCTCTACATGCATTGTCGACACCGACGACTGTCGAACATCGACATAGTGTCTCTCTATCTTCCAGTCATCTGTGATGGTTAAAATTATGAACTCTTATAACTTATTTTGTAGGTGAACATAATAGGTATTCACCCAAGCATCTCAACATTCTATATAAACATCAATCAACCTTCATGGAGAAGAAGTATCAATAGAAATTGGTTCGAATTCTTGTATATTGTTTGTGTGCATACTTCTATCTTTATAGTGTATTTCCTACTTGAATTATTCTTTTAATATCTGAAGTGAGGTTTCTTATTATTATATTAACATAAGGGAGGTTTCTATCTTACTAAGCACATTTTTAAACTCCAAATGCACATATGTAGAAGGTAATAACTCTATAGAAGGTCTGTCAGCCACAGTGTTGGAATCTAAGCTCTGATACCACTTGTAATGTCCCCCAGGGCTATCAAGGGGTGTGAGGGACATATCATTATCTTTGTAAGGATAATTATATAATTTTATCACATGGAATAGTTAAACAAATATTAAATTTTAGTTTTTCAAGATTTAATTATGACAAAGTCCCTTTAATTACCAATAAATTAAAATAAATTCAATAACTATTCCAACATTTGATGCAAGGGATTCGAAGGATTACTAACACCTTATAGAAACATCACATATCCATTCCAATCCAATTCAGACATAAATTCCACCTCTAAATGCCATTTACTCTTAATCATGATTAACTAGTAATTAGTGTTCTGATTATGATACTTAATGACACTTAGCGCGCAATTGACGGTACTTAATATAATTTCATCTGTTTATTACTTAAACGTTGTTTATCAAGTCAAATGGATAATCAACCTCTGATACCATGTAAATTAGGCCAATTACCATTTTCCAATTAATTAAACATAGTAATTATGAAAATGATTCAACAAGAACTAGTTAACTAGCTGTTCAATACTAACAACTAGTCTTGCGCAAATTCGACATGAAAACATTCCAATGAACCAAAAATTGAACATGAAGACATTATACACATATTTAAGGATGCACGTAAATAAAAATAAAGTACTTTTTCAGATCTAATTTGAGTACAAAAATGAAGAATATTTAAAGTTCAATCAGTGCAACCAGTTAATAAACACTGCCATGAATTCAATCAAACCAATTGTATCGAGTTCCTAGGAACACAGAGCTGAAGGTACAGATCTGGAAAATAGAATTCTACAACACAATTAAACCACAAATAATAAATCATATGTATGTAAATTCATCTTTTACTAAAATAGAGTTTTGAATCCAAAAACTATTTACCAATTTCACCGCAATGTACCTAGTTTCCAATGTAACTTTCCAAATGCCAAATAAAGAGAAATATATGACTACTTTATCTCATGAAAATCATATCATGGGTCATTTACATTCATATGGTTGTAGCTTTCCACCCATATATAGTCCATAAACAACTCACAAAACAAGTTAGTTCTACTCATCTGAATTGACTAGTAATTCTAGGAATCACTAGAATAATTAACTCCACATCTCATAGAATAATTCAACTGCAATTCCAACTCTAAATAACATGTTTTATTGGGCATAATATATTTATATCTCATTCTAACATTTTTTCAAACACTTCATATGCAAAGTCACAAATCTACTCAAAACAATTCCATTGAAGGAGCTAGAAATTGGAAATTGATCTAGAATTTCGGTAGCCTATTTCCACAACACTACCAAGAAGATTTATCCTCAAAGTATCACACAATTTAAATATTATTTATCATAAGTAATCATAAAAGGAGCACTTGGGGATTTTTTACAAACACTTCATGTGCTAATTCTCCAAACTATGCCAAAGAGTTTGATCGAAGAACTAGTTTTCGAATAAAAGGTAGAAGCATCAAAGAGAAATGTCTTAAACCATTTCGAGGTTACGGTACCATAAAAATACAAATTATATAATGAAAAGGGGAATAAATAAAATTTCTATAGTAGAGGTACCAAATAATTATTTCCTCAAACAAATTGTGCACAAAATTCCAAAAACCAATTTCAAATTCCTTCATAAAATTTACTTGCATAAATAGATTTAATTTTGTGAGAAATTTGTTCCACAAATAACTCATACCTTTCATAAAAAATTTCATGTGCATCCATCAATAAATCATATAATATCCAAGTAAATTAAATAAACATGACATAAATCACGTATCTTATGAATG
This sequence comes from Pseudotsuga menziesii, assembly GCA_001517045.1. Lineage (NCBI taxonomy): Eukaryota > Viridiplantae > Streptophyta > Pinopsida > Pinales > Pinaceae > Pseudotsuga > Pseudotsuga menziesii. The sequence continues at coordinate 29,003 of LPNX010596341.1, read as the reverse complement.
CGCAACTGGAATCATCCAAACCACATACCACCAAACCTTTGGCACTGAAAAGATAGATCTCACTTTGATAGGCCACCTTTGAGCTGAGGCCATAGATCCACAATACAGGTGCACTAAAGAATAGATCAAGTGTCAGTACAAAACTCTATTCCTCACCACATACTTCCTCTTCCACCCCACTACCAAGTGCAATAGTAATCCAAACCTCCTATTCCATTGGGATATCACCATTCATCATCAGGATTTATGTGCAAATCCAGGACAGAGATAAGTAGTGGACATAGAGGAACTACACCATAGTTTTTCGGGCCTATTTCAAACACCATACAATATCACAGTTCTTAAAGAACAAAGTTAATTCACCTATCATAGCATTCATGGTTTCCCAATATCACAAGCTTATCAATCTCTCACCATCAAATGTATGAACAACCATAATCAACAACCATCCAAAAGAACCATGAAAAAAACCCCAAACTAGGATATCAAACATGGATTCATAGACAAAAGAAGGTAATTCTAACTCAATGGGGTCAAACCAAACCAAGGTATTCCAACTTGAGTCAATCTAAGGGGGGTAATTCAACCACAAGAGGTTAACTCTAATCCAACCCAAGCAATTTGAATTTCAAGGAGAGTGACTCCAAGCCACTCCACCCAACGCAAATTCATGTGTGAACACCTCATCCATGAGGAGGAAATCAAAATTAGTGAGGTGAGGTGTCACACAAGACAAGGCATCTTCCCAAAATAGAAAAGGGGGGTTACGCAAGGATTTACACAAGTATTTACACAAGGAGTTACATAAGTATTTACAAAAAATTTGAGGTGTTAAGGGTAAAAATAGCTAGTGAGGGAACACTTGTTCAAATGGGAGTTGCAAAACCAAGTGTAACCTCCACAAAGGAGTTACAAAACCACCAAAATGGCTCAATCAACTAGTGGCACCCACCCAAACACCAATGAGTTCCACTAAATCATGAACCAGGCTCAATAATACCAACATAGGCTAAAATAATCAAAAGTTGGGTACGTTTTACAATGTTCGGGTGATCATCAACTAATAAAACCACCAAGGCATAACTATGGACCAAGATCAACCAAAAAAATTCTAAAATGCTAGGAATGTCCCCATTCCCCCTCACATTGTGGATCTAGGCCTCCCATACTCTTTTAGTGGTCCCCATGTTCGAGTTGTTTTCATTAATTAATTATTTACAAAATAATAATAATGTCTCTAGGTCCTTAAAGACACTTTTTCTAGCACCTTGTGCCACAATATAAACAATTACAAATTACATATGTCTAGGGATTAACACACCGGGTATTCCATGATGTATCACATCTTAGGGTTTTTGGTTCCAAGGCATGGGCTAGAATTCCATCTAACAAAAGAAAATCCCTTCAACTCCAGAGTAGTGAATGAATTCTGATGGGATATGCAGAAGATGAAAAATATTACAAGCTAATGGAGATTGCAACCAGGAGATGCTTCATAGAGAGAGGTGTAAAATTCAATGAATATCCATTGCAATATCTACAGCCGGTTAAAGAGGAAGGTAAATCTTCTCTACCTAGACCATGATGTTTCTTTTAATCATTCAGATTCAGAATTCAACGATGAGGACCAAGTGGAACCAAATATTGATGTTGTGTATGAAGATCAAGCAGATCCAAATACAAATCTAGCTCCTGCTCCCAATCCTAGGCCTAAATGGGCTCAAAAATTCATTCAAGTTGTCGGGAACATGGTTGGGGATCCATTTGACAAAAGGAGAACCAAATATCAATTCCAATATTGAGAACCTTGCACTATGTCATACATATCCACTTCTCCCAAAGAGGTGTTATATTCTCACAAAGAGGTGCTACATGATGGTTGGGTCTGATCCACAGTATTACAAAGAGGATTTCCATGATCCAATATGGCAGGATACCATGGATGAAGAATATGTGTCACTACAAAAAAATGGGACATTGGATCTTGTCTCTCTTCCTCCATAGAGAAGAGACAAAAATTCCTTTCTACATGATAACTTGGAAGAAGATATCTACATGGAATGACCTAAGGGGTACAAGGATGATTCTTCCTTGGTATGTAGGCCGAGGAAATCATTTTATGGGCTCAATCAAGCCCCAATGGCATGGCATGCCAAGATAGACTATTTCTTACTGTCACAGAGATTTGAAAGGTGCAAGTATGACTACAAAAGCAACAACATTTCCTTTCATTTCTGACATCAGATTGGAAGAAGGTGGAGAGGTTCACATGCACTGTATTAGGGAACAAGTGTACAACATGACCATCACACTACATTACTGCATACAAAGGAGAAGATGGCATACATTTTTCACAAAGACTTTTACTAGGAGATATTTGTCTATGTCAGGTCTGTGATTGGTGTGAAGGATTTATTCACATGTGATTTTCCATGTTTTTTCCACCTTGGTTATTTTTGCAGTTTCCTAGTTTAGGTTAATCTTGTAGACCCCCTAGTGCTATGCAGATGTTATATAGGGCCCACTAGACACTTGATGCTCCTTCATGCATAATTTTATGAGATCTAAATACCAATCCCTAGATTTTAGGAGACCACTTTGAGTTATGGGAGTCCCACCTTCAGTTCACCCTCACTTGAGTGGAGTTAGCCTCTAATGGCCACCTTTAGTTAGCTAATGTGCTTCCCTTGCATTATTTAAGGATAAAGGAACCCATGCACACCTAACAAGGCTCAATTAACTGTATATTACTTGAATCAGTTGTACGAAGTGCACTGGAGATGTCTACAATGTTGATTTTCCAATGTAGTCATGTCTTAGTCATGGATTCGAATCCTCCTAGGGTAATTCAAATTTATACCATTGTATTATATTGTGATCATACATAGATTAATGTGAATTTTTACCAATTACGGCTACAAAATGGTGTTTTCTTCTCTACATAATTTCATAGTGCATTTTTCTACCATTTTTTACACTACAATTCATCATTTTTCATAATTCTTTCATTGTAAGGTATTATTCATCCTGATGATCTCCTGTGGTTCATAATTTCACAACTAATACACGTGTTGAAGAGGAATCACTACTCCATGATAGAGATTAACAAGTGGCAACAAGAAAAGACACATGTTTGAGATAGTTGTTTTTTCCTAGTAGTCGCAAAAAGACAAGATCCACCAAAATAGTGTGGAATTTATTGACTGAAGTGGAAGATTGTGGCATTAGACCTGGGAAAATACTATAAGTATGAGGCAGCAAGAGAAGCAAAGGAAACTATGCAGTGTGAGAAAAGTGTTCATTGTGTTCTACATAACAAGTTGAATTTTGTTCAAGACCATTGTTCAATCTGCTACAAGTTCCAAGAAAGAACTTGGGTTCAAATTGTTATTTTCCTAGTTGCGTTAATTCTCATATGGAGTAGTGGTTAACTCAGGGGTGGATATGAACAAGTGAATTGGATTTTTAATCCTTCAACTAGGATGAATGGGTGTATTAGTTGTATTTTTCCCATATATGCATTTTTAACTCTTTTCTCTCTTAATTATTTTACAAAAAATTGTTCACTGTTCTTTTTAGAGTTGATGGATATATTTGTGAAAAATGTAAACTATTCATTTTCTATTTATTAGAGGGTGTAGGGCCTTTATTTAGTGTGCATCTATTTTTTATTTTATTTTAGACACAAATATAGCTGACATGGATTAATGAATAGGATAATTCTAGTAAGGAGATTGTTATACCTTGCAACCATATTATTATTTTATCCCTACCATTCGATTAATGAATTATTTTACAAGTCAAGCAGAATAGTGAATGAGATTGGGATTATGGGTATCTTTTTCAATCTAGTTGCTAGGGTTATTTGATCTTATGAAAAATGGAAAATACTTGTTAATTATGAAACGATTTGGGAAAATTTCAAACTAAATAAGAGAAAAATCAATACAATGGATAATCCCAAAATATTGCTAGAGTTAATTTCGATCAGGTTTACAAGTGCTCTAATATTCAACAAGAGGATTCTCCATCACTAGTAACATAATTTAAATATATTCTATACATTCCCAAAATGACTATCTTCTCTTGAACGAGATTTCCTTAAACGAGATTAATAGATAAATATAGATATAACTGCCAAAACTTATGGAAAGAAAGGTTAAGCTAACGCGCGATTAACTTTCAAGAGTTTATTTGGATGAAAAAAATCTTACAATCCCTCTAGTTTAGAATGGAGTACTCACAGGACAAACACCATGAGAGAAGCATAACCCTTTTTTGCTTAAGGAAACAATGACATTACACTTATAGTTATAATGGAGTACTCACATGACCCAACGACTAGAGGGAAGGATGACTCTTATTTGTTTCAAATAAATCAATGAGAAACCCCAGGAGTTAGGTGTGAACACCTAAGTTTTTGTTTGGAGTGCAATGACCCAACGCCAGATTTTGTAAACAGAATAACACAAAATACAATTTATGAACGAAACCAATAGGGAACTAACTGTGTATTAGACACTACAACAAAAACTAGATTTAGTGTCTCTTTTTGCATCCTTTTTTGTGTCTAGACCATCTTTCAGTGTATTTTTCTTCATTTTTTTGACAAAATGGCACAATTTCACGGGTTGGTGCTATTTTAGGCATTTTTTGCGTCCTTTTTTTAAATCTGGCACAAATTATGGCGTAATTTGCACCGGGTTTTGCACCTAGTTATGCATCAGGTTTTGTGACAGGTTTTGAGCCTTGTTTTGCACCTAATTTTGCGCCTAGTTTGTAAATATACTCTTGTTGCGCCCCCTTTTACGCCCATGTTTGCCTCAACTTTTACGCCCTTGTTTTCATCCACTTCTGCATCATTTTTTACATCCACTTTTGCATCCACTTCTGCTTCTTTTTTTGCATCCCTTCATGCGCCAAGTTTTGCATCAAAGTTTACATCCTGTTTTGAGTCTAGTTTTGCATCTCGTTTTGTTTCATCCATTTTTGCATCCACTTTTGCATCCATTTTTTCGTCCACTTTTTCACCCATGTTTTCATCCCTTTTTGCATCCCATTTTGTATCCATGTTTATATATATTTTTACATCTACTATTGCATCCACTTTTGCATCCACTTTTGTCGTGTCCCAATTCACACCCATTTTTGCACTTACTTTTACACCCACTTTTGCTTCAACTTTTGCATCCACGTTTGCATCTTTTTTTGCATCCAATTTTACATCAGTTATTGCATCCCTTTATGCATCCATTTTTTCATCCACTTTTGCATCAGGTTTTGCATTGGGTGTTACGACTACTTTTGCATCTACTTTTTTTGCATCCACTTTCACATCCAATTTTGTATCCAATTTTACATCCATGGTTGTATTCACTTTTGCGCCAATTTTTTCATCATGTTTTGCTTCCATTGTCGCATCATTTTTTGCATCCACTTTTGCATCCATTTTTGGTGCACCCCATTATGCGCCCACTTTTGCGCCTACTTTTGTTGCATACTTTTTTGCATCCATGTTTTTATCCACTTTTGCATCTAGTTTTACACCGAGATGTCGAAGATGAAAATGAGGATAACGATTATGATATTGAGGATGGTTATGATGATGATGCTAATGGTGTTGATAATGAGGAGAACATTGACAATGATGATGATGATGACGATTATGATGATGATGAGGATAATGGAAATGACGACATTGCCAATGATTATGATGGAAATGAAATGAATGATGATGATGGTGATGATGACAATGACAATGATGATGAATACAATGAGAATGATGATGTTGATCATCTTAAAAAATAAGTTGTTATTTGTCATGCATAAATCGTGTGTGTCCTCCATGACCCTTTTCCACTAATCATATATTTTGGGTAGATGCTATTTCTTATGCCAAAGGTAATGATGAATAACTAATGAAAATGTCAATAATGATGATGATGATGATGTCAAGGACAATGGCGACGATGATGACATGGATGATGATTATGCCGATGATGATGACTATTGTGATAATCATGATGACAATGACAAAGATGATGATGATGATCATCATCATCGTCGTCATCATAAAAAACATCATCACTGTCATTGTCATCTAGTTCATCATTGTCATCATTTAAAGAATATAGGATATGTTTACCATTTAAAGCATGCATAACAAGTGGGATTATTCTAAAACACCCCACCAAAGTACAAAATTCAAACCACAAGGGAAACATAATATTGAAATTGTTCCAATTTTCTTTCTCCCAACAAAACATGCTTCATTTTAGGGAATTATGTTAAAACCCATACATTCATAGTCCATCCATACTATACTTCTAATAAATGTAAATATAATACTTAACTGAATTTATAAAATAGGTAAATATTTTATAAACACCCTTATGATATATAAACTTCTTTCACCTTAATAATGGTAAAATATATATTAATAATATATAATTAATATAAATATGTTACTATAGTTCATATGTTAAAAGATTTAATATAAATAAATATGTATAGTTCATATGTTATGTGATTTAATATAATTAAATATATACACATATTATTTACTTATACATTATACAAATTAAAATATAGATTAAAACCTATGGAGTTTCATAGGGAGGTGAAACAAAACATGAAGGATTTTTCAAATATAGATCTATGTACAACTACCCATTTCCCAAAGGGGCTTCTGCTAAATCAATCTATGGATTCGAGGTTATGAGTATCAATTTGGTCCGTCTGGTCCGTCCCCAATTCAGCCATGAGAGGATTTAATATTATTCCTCCCATGAGGACTTCTCAAGGTGCCCAGTTGGCAACGTGGGTGTCTTGATTCTCGGGCCAGGTCGTTCAAAGCCTGGTTTTTCAAGATGGATCAAAGTAATGTAGGAGCTCTACCACTGTTGATGCCTCTACTATCTCTGTCTTAGATGTTGCTCTCTTAGATACTATATACTATATACCTATGCTGGTGGTTCTACTAATGCTAGGTCACCAAAATTTAGATCGCTATCTCATGATTGGATTTTGTATTACTACATATTGGCATTTACAACTATGTTTTATGAGATGGATTCACATAGATGGACTAATTAGGAATAGCCAAGATAAGACCCAGCCATGAGGCCTAATCTGAGTAGCAATACCTCAAACTCTACGAGGGTACATAAATTACGGGGACAAGGGGCCAAATCCATATGATCGTTGGATGCTAAGAATGAAATGGGCAAGCCTGCTATGTTATAAGGACTAACAGATCGGGCGTGCAACACTACAAATATTTGCCTTTATAACAAGCGGCTCTCAAACCACCTATTATTCAAGTACTAGTCATGATAATGCTTTCTCATGGAGCCTCTTGATGACCTCCTAGCTTCCAGCTTCCACATTCCATTAAAGAAATCAGTACATGTTCTTTCAATAGGATCATTGAAGATGGAGAGAATTTGGAATTGAATCAAAATAACGAAGATGGAAAGAATTGGGTATTGAATCAACTCATGTGGCTTCTTTATAATTTTATGTCAGGTAGCGTGATTTCTAAAGAACAAATGAAAATGATTCTCCATCGTTGTTGTATTTTCCTATTTCTCTGTTACGCCCTGTGTAGAATCTTCTACGACCATATTTTGCTTATAGGCCAAATAAAAATGTTATGGCCTAAGGCTATGTCTTTTGACCTTGCCATTGCTTAAGTTACAAAAAATATCCATGGTTAACCAAAATTCATAAAAGAGCTACTATATCTTTCTCACATGTCAATATTCCCTTTAACCCTTTAACCCTTTGGCCCAATAATCCTTTTCACATCAAATCATGGCCAAGGGACTGAAAGCCATACTTGGTGTGTCAAACCTCAAAATGACCAACATATCTTACTCATTGGCTAGATATTATCTATGTAGTATATAGGTCCTTTGAGGTGGTATAGGGCATCACACAGGACCCATGAGCCCCTTACCCTTAGACGTTATGTTTTGAATTGATAATATGGCCCAATCAATGATAATTATTCTTGGTCGCAAAGAGCTTGAAATGACCATTTCTTGCTTGTAACCCAAATATTTTCCACATAGAGATGACATTATAGACTAGGGCCCATGACAACACGTCAAACATGACGTTATGGTGAAAACATCCATATAGCAATCGATTTCTTTGATAATTTTATTAAATCTATTTTGTTAAATTTTTACCTTTTTCTTTTTTTCTCATTAGTTAAAAAAAAAAGAAAATACAACTTTAAGAAGAAGAGATGAAAGCCTATGTGGTCGGGAGAGAGGGGATTAAACTACCTATTGGTTATACATCAACACGCCAAAGAAGAAATTACATATCAATGGGAGGGTGGAGATGTTAAATCTTGAGATATAAATGGGTTGGGTCGAGATTGAGCGGACCGTCAAAATTGTTAAACTCCATCGCAATATTCGCTTGCAATCGGTGTTCCATTCTTCATTCTATCGATTGCGGCCGGCTGATTCAATCGTGAGCCCATTCCTCCATTTTCCAAGGAGCCACGAAAATTTTGGGATTGAAATGCACTATATCTGACTTGATTGGGTCTGGGATATTTGTGTATAGATTCCACAATATTTACTAAGTTGTTGTATTTGTAATAAAGGTGTGGAAGTTTTTAAAAACAATTTTAGACCTGATCATAAGAGTGTCTCTAACAATGTTGATGTCTCATGGGAATCTCAAAGAAGAAAACCAGGTAGTTTCATTACTAGGAATTCATACAAAACGAAATTATGAAATTTACATCACATGGTCATTTATTTAAGCCAACCTGGCTTGCCACCTGTCATAATAACCATGCATATCTAAAATTTATAAATATATCATCATTTTTTAATATGAAACCTATACAAATGAAAATGTGTTTAAAATTTTGGAAAAAAATGAAAATGTCCCCAATGATCGTCGCGATAGCTACGGACGGGAAAAATTCCAAAGTAACTTTATGTTTATTAAATGAGGATAAAAAGTAAATGGGGGTCGCAATCAATGTTCAAATTGAACTCTTCCTAGCCCTTCCAAAGGGTTCTAGCCCTTCCCAAAAGTGTAAAGTTAAAATTGACCTTCAAAAAAAATTTAAAATCTGAATTTTACCCTTTCCAATTAAGAAGGGCGTAATTTATCTCAACATTTCAAAAGAAGGGAAACATTTGAAATCACCCATCCATATAAATTTATAAAGATGTTAAAATTTCTATGCTATAAATTTAAACTCATCATTCAAAATATTGAAAATATGATAAATTATAATCACTCACTCACCCATGCCATGCACTCACTGCTTAGTTCTGCAAGATGACCAATAATCATTATGACTACGAGACACTAGCCATCGAGATGTGAATATGACTCCCGAGCCACTTGGGGCTGCAATCTAAAGTGTGACAATGTGTCAATAACTACGACTATAACAAAAAAGAACTACTAGGCCTGAAACGAGCTCAAAACTTTGTTCCTACTACCTATGTGAACCTCGCTACCAATGCCCACTGTTTTTTCGTCAAAATGAAATTCAAAAGGTTGGTTTGATGAGTCCTCCTCTATAAAAATTCATTTCTTGCATGAATATCATGGACTCATGACAACTATAAACAACACTCGATGTCATGCAAATACAAATAATGACATGTAGCTAGGATCACAAACAATGCAGAGGTCAATTTGTCCATTGCTATAGAGAAGTGTCATTGGGCACACGATATGGAGAAACAATGGTTATTAATAAAATTAAAAAAACAATTGCTAGCTCAAGAATAGTCTTTAATTTCATGGGTGGCATGATCATGATGTAATCCCCCTCCGTCCTTCCAAATATTGTGGTTTCTCACAACATTTGTCCTCAATGCCACCAAAATACATATAAAAATTGCTTGTATTTACATCCTCTTCCCTTCAAATCCTCATCTCATAGTCATAACTAAGGATTATTATGCATGCACATCCTCACCCTATTATAGGAATTGGGTCAAGGCATAGAGACAACCATAAGATATTAAATGTGTCAAGACGCAAAGAGTAAGAAACGAGTATAAGTAAGTCTTATATTAAATTTACCATATAACTCTTTAATTAACACTATCAACTAACATTTGACACGTTGGATTGTTGTGATGTTCTTATCACTCCTTACCAATGTGATTGCAAGGCATTCTTTGAAGGTGAAGTCCATAATTTTAGGTCGTCTTCTTCATTATCATACCTTTTGGTAAGACAATAAAGAGGGCAGTGGCCTACATCGGCATGGAAAACGTTTTCGACATACGCATTAGATGTTTTCATTAAATAATTAGATTACTACATGTGACTGTCAATTAACTGAATTGTGGACTGGTACAAAACACAACAAATTTTAGAGCCCCAAGCCCTTAATTACTCACACTTAGAACTTTCTCAAATCTAGCCATTAAAAAACTTCGTTTGGTATTTTGGTTCAATTTAAAAGGCAGATTGTTGAGACTCAAACATGTAGTGAGTTGCAAGGATTCAATTGACTTAGGCTTGATTCCATTTCCCCTCCATCCCATACATGTATGCTTTCACAACAAGTGTTGAACAAAAAAATTTAATGCCCTCACCCCGGTTATGCTAGCTTTGCTAACTTGCTTGGTATGTAGGAATTTTTTTTAATGTTTTCTGAGTTGTGTATTATTTTCTTTTAGGTGCACATTCCTTATCATTCTTAGATCTCTCATGCTTGGATTTCACTTGGATTCCTCAATATGGTTAGGATATAGTCTAAGTAATTTTTTTGGATAATGAAATGTGCTCCAACTTTACAAAAATACAATAGAAACTGTAAAAATTAATGATACACATATGACAACTTAATGTGTTTAAAATAAGTTTTATTAAAAATATATCATTTTTTCATATAAATATTAAGAGGTGCTCAATTATTAAAAAATTGAAAAAAAATATTTATTTTTTACATTTTTTTAATGAATAATTTAGTTAATTTATATTTGTCAATTAAAATACAATTACTAAGAAGGGCTCCAAAACTAAATGCCCTTCCATTTGAAATACCCACCCTTCACATTTGATCAGTGGTCGCAATAAGTTGAAAAAAAGGTCACAATTTTTTTTTTTATAGGATAATTAGAAAAAGATTTAACAAAATAGGTTTTGGAGAGCTCCCGGCTTTGGGGTTTTTGGACTGAAACCCTTGCTGAGAATAGTTTTGGTCCCATGCAACTATAGGGAGTAGAAACCACTCAGATTTATCATCTGTATACATTAACTAAGTAATTTCCAGCTGTGGGTAAATCGTTGTGGAGATTCATCGGAGTTTTTGGCACATTTTCGGCAGTTGGTTGAAGAAGAAAAAAGCTGTGAGATGATTCGTCTGCTGGAACCATTGTAGAAGGGAACATTTTTCTCTAAGAAGGTCGAGTACCATTCCTTGGAAATCTGGGCAGTGTAAAAGCAGTGTGGACATCTATTGAAGGGCGAGTTCATCCTTAGGCTAAGTTTCTTCTCTGGGAATTGTACTAACTACCGGTGAGGTAAAATCTAGTGTGGGGCCAAGTTATACCACCGGAGAGTTGCTTGTTGCCTTGAGAGTCAACTTTCTTCCTTGCTGGAGCTGAATATTCATAAAAAAGGGGGCGCTGGGCTGTGTAGAGGTCGTTTTTAAGGAGCTGGAATTTCTATCCTATTGTTGGGTGCAATCTAGGAGGTCCACACTGTCGCTAGGTATGAAATCCATCATATTCATCAAATCTGAACTGTTTGAAGAGGTGCTGCAGCAAGACTAGGCATCATCAATGGCTGCCATACTTGAATGTTAATTCCTAGGCATGAGTTTAACTTGCAAATCTGAACTTTTATCTTAATTAAAAATGGCATTTGTTTGTGCTCCAAAACCACTAGTTTTAACTTGCATATCAGCATCTGTTTCATTGGGTTTTCCCACCAAGAAAATCTCAAAAGTAGGGGACAAATTTGCCATCTTCCCATCTCCACCACTTCCATCTTCCCATCTCCACCACTTCCGTTTTCAGCCAGCAGAACAAATCACTAACAGGAAAAAGAAGAGGAAGAGCCATGGTTATCTACAAAGTGGCCTTAGAGGAGATAGGCCAGTCCATTGAAGACATACAACTCAAGGCTAAACTTGGCGTCAGAGTCAAAGTGAGAGGACCCTTGAAGGTCTATCAAAGTCAAATCTTTTCTGCAAGAAAGTGAGTGGGATAAACCTCTTATTGCAAATAGTTGTAAAGGAATGATCCTGAAATAAATAATTCTAATTAATAACATTGGAAAATTGATGTTAATATCTTAAAATCTTGTGAACCAGCCACTGATATGCTCCACATGGTTTATGGTTACTTCCCTTGCATGGGTTTTGTTTATGAGGGTTACTTCCCTTGCATGGGTTTTGTTTATGAGGGCATGAATTGTTGCAAGGAACTGTTATTGGGTAGTTGAACTTTTATCCTATATAAAAGATAATTACTTATTCAAAATCCATTAAACTTAGGGGTTGGAAGCTAGAGAAAAGGTAGGAGGAACATAGGCTCCTTCTCTTTAAATGTGATAGTTCTGTTGATAGGCTAATGGCTGAGGGATAAAAAAATGTATTGCAGTTTTCTTGGTTCATGGTTGTTATTATGTTGGGATAAATTGCTCAATTACTTATTCAAAATCCATTAAACTTAGGGGTTGGAAGCTAGAGAAAAGGTAGGAGGAACATAGGCTCCTGCTCTTTAAATGCGATAGTTTTGTTGAGAGGCTTATGGCTGAGGGATAAAAAATGTATTGCAGCTTTCTTAGTTCATGGTTTTTATGATGTTGGGATAAATTTCTCATCTTCTAGTGGTTGTTGTAAATATTTTAACAAAAGAAGATGGAGTTCATTGATGGATAGGGATTTTAACTTCTTAAGATATACCGACATTCGTGAATGTATAATTCTTTGTTCCCCATTTTTCATGATTTTAATTTTTGGTACAAGTTTCTTGTTACATTGAAGGCTTTTCTTTATGGAGATGTACCCCTAAAAACTTTTGTTTCTTATAAAATTGTTGACCTATACAACCAGTTTTTAAAAACCAATTTTTTCTTGACCTGTCCTTGCATTTACTGCCACAACATATGACTCGGTCGTGTTGATGTGTTGGGAATTTTGTCCGATGTTTTCATGGTAGGAGATGTTTTCATTTGTTTTCGTATCTTGCTAGTGTTTGTTTCTTTGTTATTTTTTGACAAATCCACTACCTCGATTAAGTGCTAATAGTCCATGGACAATGGCAACTTTTATTAGTAGTCTGATAGACTATTGGATTGTTGTCTCAAGATTCAATTATGGAGAGGCTGTGAGCTTTGATTTTATTGACTGGTTTCCATTTGGAGAGGCAACATGTAAATGCTATGAGTTTCTTAATAGAGTGGCGCTTTTACCTCATGAGGAATTACTGTGTAAAGAACTAATGAATCTTTCCAGGACTACGTTTTCTGAAGAGTGAAGGAATTCTTCTTTATCTGTGGAACCTGTAGGGCAACTATTTTTTAAGGTTGCATTTGTTAAGCTTATAAGGTTACAACATCAGATGATTTGGTCACTAAAGAAGCTAGGAGCACAGGCAAGTATTTCACTGGGACACATGAGCACCTACTGTTGTTGTCTCTGCAAGTGCTTATGTTATGTTGCATACATTATTTGTGAATGATGTTCTCTTCCAATGTGCCTCAATCATGGTATGTCTTGCCTTCTGATTTATTATATTTTGTTCTACAACAGGTCATTATTATGTTTACAAGAACCTATTTTGTGGCCTGTTCCAATCCTTATTTGTTAAGGTTGATTTTTAAATGCACGACGAGGGAGATAAGAAAATGAAACTGTGGTAGTATGGTTGTCTTTGTAAGGGAGGATTTTATGAAGATGGTTTCTATAGCACAAATATTTGAACAGGATGAGGGAATTCTCGATGAAGCATTGGCAAATCTACCTGTAAAAGATCATACTGAAATAGACTACTTTGATTCTGAAGAAAGTTTGCTTGATTGTGACAACTTTGTCGAATATGTTCCATATTCTCATCTGAATTTGGGAGAACACACTTCATTAAATAAGAATTCAAATGGTGAAAGTAGTAGCATTTGTGAACCACTAATTCATAGAAAACGACAATCAGAAAGCTCTCTATCTTCAGGAGTATGTGGAGATGTACGTACATCTAACATTGTTCATGCAAAGGAATCATCTGCTGCTTCCAAACAGGGTGTTGTTGTACAATGTTTAAAGAAGTTGAATGGCAAGGTCTACATGAATTCAAAGGTAAATTAATTTTTTCTCATATAATTACTCTTAATGAATTCTTGTGTAGTTTATAGAATTTAGGAGAGTGAACAACTCGGTTTCTGTCAAATGCAACATTACATTGCAAAAAGGCAACTTTCTAATTGGTAGAATTTCATTCACTTTAAAACTTACATGTTGGTACCCATTTGGATGTTGTATTGTTTTTTTGGAGGAATTTAAACATAACAGTTAACTAGCCTGACTGATGTAACAGGATAAAATGTCTACTCAAAACATTTCCATTCCATGGAGCCAATGTGCAATAGAATCGGAGGACAAAATGTTAAATATGATTTCCACTCCAGATGGACGTCATGTGCTACTGATATCAGATATTCTATCTATGATGAATGCTGAAGTTTCATCTTCTGAGGTTATTGAAATGGATACTCTTCTTATTTCCCTAGATATTTGCTTCCTCTTCTTGGTCTAACCTAGTAAACACGTTTCACTGCAGATCCTCAGCAAGTGGAAGTCAAAGGCACTTTCCAAGGGGTTGGATATCAAGGTACACCATGTTGATATCTAGTCAGTTTCTGAGCTTGACAATATTGAGGCCAATGATCGTTGGGGACTACCACTGAAGGTATTTGGGGTTTCTGTATTTCCATTTTTTTTCCTTAGTGACTGGCGATAAAACAATTCTCTCAAATACATATTAATTCCTTTGGCCTTACATGTAAACAAATTTATTATTTACAGTTTTATTCGCCTCTAACTTTTGTAAATGCTAAATGTTTATGCTTGGTTGTGCATACTAATGAACCTAATTGTATATATAGTTAGGGTGTCATTCATGGGGAACTAAGTAGTGGTGCTTGGACTTGCATCAATTAATTGACAAGTTCCTAGTACTTTGTAGTCATAAGTCATATAGTTATGGTTGTTTGTCTTTGTGCCTTGCAGGTCTGCTGACAGAGTGGTCTTGCGAAGCCCAAAGAGCCTAAAACATATGACCACTGCATAAGACTAGCCCACTGACACATAGACAACCATAAACATATGACACAAGCCTATTAAGCACTATACCTTCTTAGTTATTTGACATGAATCCTTACCATGCATTGCCTACTTAGTTCCCCAAGAATGGCACCCCACAATATACATGTGTGTGTGTGTATAGTCATTAGATGATTCTGTATAGTATCTTGAGCTGATTAATAAATGTCTAGATGTTATCATATATTAAATACAAAGGGATTTATGTATACATAATATCCTATAGTTGAAGTAACGAATTATATGCCATGGGATTTTTACTGCTGATTCAAACATCATAAGGTCTCAAGCGGTAATGACAGTGCAAGTTTGTCAGAAATATCATTGAACAAGCCTACTCATGGTGGAAAAGGCAAGAAAAGAGTTTTTGAGTGCACTTGTCTTTATTATACTCTAGTAGGTTTCTAGGACTTTCCATTGATTGTGTATCCCTTTACACTATTTAATAGGGGATTTGGTTCTGTAATAAATAGGTAGACCTTGCTTATCTCTTGCTCTAAGATTATATTTTGATATTTTTATTTAAATATTTAGGGCCAGTAATCTAAGTTGTTGATTTTTCTTATTTTAAATGTAGCTTCAATACACTTATCCATTGGGTGACCTTGTCCACCAATTTTTTGGCCTTTGCTCTTCTAATATAGTGCACAGAAAGGTTGAAATATTCCAACATTAAGTAATTGATTGAATACAATTATGGACTAGGTGCCAAGTTCAGACTGGCATGAAGAAGAGAAATTTCCTTATTCAAAGCAAGTTTAAGGAGAAGATATTACTGCGATGAAATAATTGAAGGGCATCTCATGTTCTAAAGAGACAAGGACTTGTCACAGCTTCAAGTCACCCTGGTTTATTTTAATTTTATAGTTTAGCACATGGGTCTACCCATGTCGGTAAACCCACAAGTGTTTTACATTACAGGAATGCTTTTTCTTGTTACCTCAAGTTTGGTCCTTGTATGATCTTTTGTAATTCATAAGAACCATGAGGTGTACATATTGTTTTTTATGTGTGACTGTTTATAAAATTTAATGATGACCTATCATGGAGTTTGTAGCTACCTGTTAAAAGTTGAAGTGTGATGTTTTAGAAAAAGGTTATATTATTCAATGTACTCTTATTTCAATTATGTAGGATGTCAATTTGAAAATTATTTATTGGCACTTTAGAGGTAGTCATGAAGACAACTGACTCAGATTCATTTCACAAGGATGTATGCAGTTAAGAAAACTCCTAGAAGAACATGAAGTTTATCTGCTGCAAAAACTGGTAAAGAAAACATTTGGGAATCTCTATGGTTCCAGTAACACTTGAGACCTGAATTTGAAATCTACAGATAAAGATAAAGAAGCCTACAAGCCATTTTGAGGACCATTTTGAGGTTTGATGTTGCTGGTGCAGTGCCTACAAGCTATTTTGAGAACCATTTGAGGTCTAATGTTTCTGGTGCAGTATCTTTAATAACTACGCCAGAGTATAAGACAACAAAGAGAGATTTTAAAAGGTCATCAGAGAGTGAAAGCAATATTCATAATGATGGAGACAATATTTTAAATTTTTCTTCTTATCTTGAAGAAATTAGGATACAATCACTAGATATAGGCATTATTTCATAGCAGACCATGAGTGAAAAGCAGTTTGATTGAATATAATTATAGACTAGGTGCCAAGTTCAGACTCGCATGAAGAAGACAAATTTCCTTATTCAAAGAAAATTTAAGGAGAATATATTATTACTGCGATGAAATAATTGAAGGGCATCTCATGTTCTAAAGAGATAAGGACTTGTCACAGCTTCAGGTCACGTTGGTTTATTTTAATTTTATAGTTTAGCACATGGGTCTACCCATGTTGGTACACCCACAAGTGTTTTACATTAAAGGAATGCTTTTTCTTGTTTGCTCAAGTTTGGTCCTTGTATGATCTTTTGTAATTCATAAGAACCATGTAGTGTACATATTGGTTTTTATGTGTGACTGTTTATAAAATTTAATGATGACCTGTCATGGAGTTTGTAGCTACCTATTAAAAGTTGAAGTGTGATGTTTTAGGAAAAGGTTATATTATTCAATGTACTCTTATTTCAATTATGTGGGATGTCAATTCGAATATTATTTATTGGCACTTTAGAGGCAGTCATGAAGACAACTGACTCAAATTCCTTTCACAGGGATGTATGCAGTTAAGAAAACTCCTAGAAGAACATGAAGTCCATCTACTGTAAAAAATGGTAAAGAAAACATTTGGGAAGCTCTACGGTTCCAGTAACGCTTGAGACCTGACTTTGAAATCTACAAAAGTAAATAGTGAAAAAGGTGAGAAAAGAGATTTTGATACAATGAACAAGACTGTTGATGTGAACACTCATAATATCTCAGGTGGTAAAAACAGTGCTAATTTCTCATAAATATCCTCAAAGGAGCCTACTCATGGTGGAAGAAGCAAGAAAAGAGATTTGGATACCATGAACAAGAATACTGATGTGAATGCTTATAAGATCTCAGGTAGTAAGGACAGTGCTAGTTTGTCAATAGTATCCTTAAAGAATCTTGCATATGATGGAAAACGAAAGAAAATGGATTCTGATACCATGAACAAAACTGTTGATGTGACGAAGACTGCCGATGTGAAGGCTTGTAAGATCTCAGGTGGTAAAGACAGTGCTAGTTTGTCAGAAGTATCATTAAAAAATCCTTCTCCAGAACTCAAGATGAGAACTACATATCTTAACCAGTCTGTTATGAGAAAGCATCAAGAAGTAAAAGCTCTAGGTGACAAGAAAACAAAGAATGTCAACCAGAACTATATGGAAACATCTTGTTGATTTTAAGAAGTACAACACTACATGGGATAAACGTTCACTACATGGGATCTGATATTTGCATTGAATCCTCTAACTTTCAAGGTTAGGTGGAAATGAATCAATTCAAATGCTATTACATTGTTTCTGATGTCAGTTGTTAGGATGATAGCTTGTTAGTAATTAACAAGTTGGTCCTTAAGGTGGCATGTGGGACCCCTAGATAACAAATATTATTTATACTAAGTTGGGGAATTATTTGTTAAAGAACATGCCTTTTTTTGCATAGCACAACTACATTTTACTTTGATATTTTTCATTTTTACTACTCAAATGGTTATCCAAGAATAGATTTTCCTAAAATTTCCAACTGATGATAATGTTTAATAGAATTCATTTTGACTGTTTTGATATTGTGTCATCTAACAAATTGATGTCAATTTTTCAGAGCTGTCAAAAGTGCAGAAGCTTGTTCTTACAAGGAAGGCAGTGGAAGGAGAAATATTGACTGCTGTGGAGGTCATCCCTAAGAGTGAGTCACAACAAAGCATTTGAGAGAAGTACAAAAAATATGTTAAATATCAATGGTATGTCATAGATATTTTATTGTTACTTCTATTTAGATTATTAGTGTTCTTGTCATGTCTACCCATGTTTGGGGTTCATGAGTTTCCTTCTAATGGGCATGTTACGATCATCTGTCTAGAGTTGCACAGACTTTTGATCCCTTTCTTTTACAACGCTCATGCTCATACAAAGTGTATCTAGAGGATGTTGGATGTTTCTTACAGATGTTGGATAGTTTGTTGTCTTTCTTTGCCTATAGATATAGAATTAGATTAAATGCATAGAATAAAGAACACATGCATATTCGCATGGATTAATACAAATAATTTTTGTATAAGAGATGCTTATAATATGGAAGACCATTACTTTCAAGGATTTTAAGTTTTCTCCTTACTCATACACTTGCGTACATCCATCCATGCACACACAATAGTTTTGTTGTTGAGTTAGAATCTCAAAACACACAAAACTTGTATTTTTAAAGTCCATGACCTATTGATTCTTTATTCAAATACTGTTGTGGTTCTTTTCTATATTCCACTATGTGGTCTTGTGGCCTTTGTATTGTTGTGGAACTTTGATTTTTTCAGTTGTGTTCCAGGTATTCTAATTCTTGCAAAATTATGTTCACTTATGGAAAATTGGTTTTGGAAACTTAGGGTGACAGGTCTCAAATTGTGTTGACCACTTTGTTGTGTCTACGACCTTGCAATTTCAGAGGTTTTCTTCTTGTGTCCTTTCATCCCCACAACTTTTCTATTTTAGATTCTTGCAGTTCTGCAAGACGATGAACTTGCACAATAAAATTCTCTCATTTTGACCTAGATTAGTCCTCCCCTATCAAAACCCCATGTGACCCCCAAATGTAAAGTCAAATGTTGTATTATTTAATATTAAGTGAAAAAAATTGAACTATCTCCAAAACCCCCACCTCCCTTCGTTCTCTAAGGTTCAATTTTATACAATGATCTTTGAATTTAAATTGGCACGTCCAATTCTGATGGGAAACAAATTGAATTGTCCATTATTAAAACTGTTGGTATTTAGAACCCCATAAATCAAATTAGTCTTCATCATCACAAATATGGAACTCATGAATTGTTCATTAACGTGCCTGAGATAAATTTCAATTTGAGATTGTTTGTTGATAAACCCATTTTGAAATTTTGAATCTTTCAAGCAAACATTTGTTCTTTTCTATGTAAAGTTTCCTTTATTCATTCCTTCTCCATGTCTCTTCACTAATTTTTACTCGGAATCCCATTTTTCTCTTTTTCTTTTTGTGTTGTTTTTGTTAGTTCTTATTTCACATTCTCTTCGTTAACTATTATTAAATGGATTCATGAAGCTATGTTGTGTGGAGGCACCCCCCTCTCCACCCCTGCTCCCAAAATTTGCAGGATTCATGAAGCTAAAGGATTCATGAAGCTATGTTGATGAAGTGATGGAATGCCCCTTTAGAATCTCTTTATGGAACAATTGTTAGTAAGATGAGAAACCCCTGAACTTCATCTACCTCCTTGTGGCCTTATCAATTGTGGAAACCGGTATGATCCTTTTTCCTGTTGACATCTTACTAATTTTTAGATTATAAATAATGCACATAATATAAATCAACTTTGTTGGTGTTAATTGTTAAAATATTCATTATATAATATATGCTGCACATAGTAGACATCTTCTTTTAGTAACCATTCATGAGTTCTTCTCTTACCATCCCATTGCTGAACAAAATCACCTCATTAATGAATAACAACATGTATGTAGCAACACACACATACTCAATTGGATTCTACAACTATTTCTTAAACACATCCCTGATTCTTTGTCCATATCAAGTTTAAGTTATTAGGTATGCATGAATACATTATGTTGTTCTCTAAGACTCTTTTGCAGACCACTTTAATAGATTGCGTAACTGTTTAGGATATTTTGTTGCCTGAGCATGGTAGATTTTTGTGCTTATTAGTGTGGTTAAAAAAATAAATTGGATTTTAAGCATGAATGTCTTTGGATCTTATTGTCTTTTATTACAAATGATGAAATCTATGTGTTAATGTTTGTCCTCTTCCCGATTCTTAAAGGGTGCTAGCTCAATGGAAGAGCGTCTGCTTTACAAGCAGGAGGTTGGTGGTTCAATTCCTCCATGCCCTAATGATATTGGAATGTATTTCTAAAGGTAAAAAATGTAGTAATGCAAGATGGATGCAATATTAGATGCAACACTAAATGCAAAACAAGATGTAAAAGTGGACGTCACACTAAACACAAACGTGGATGCAAAATTCGACCTTATGTCAAACACAAATATGGACACAAAAATGGATGTCATGCTAAACGCAAAATTGGATGCAAAAAGAGACTCAACACTAGACACAATTAATGACTCAAAACTAGATGCAATACTAGGTCCAAAACTAGAAGCAAAAATAGATGCAAAAGTGGACTCCTAACTAGACGTAAAATTGGACATTAAATTGAGCACAAAATATGGTGTATCGATGCACATAAAACTAGGCATTACACCAGGTGCAAAAATTGAAGGAACAATTGGCGCAAACAAAAACTTAAAATGAGACACAATATTGGATGCAAGATGGGACAAAACATTGGATGTAAAACTAGACGTAATATTGAATGCAAGATGGGATGCAACATTGGACACAAAACTAGATGCAATATTAGATACAAACATGGGTGCAAAACTAGGCACAACACTAGGGGCAACACTGGGTGCAACATTGGTCTCAAACATAGATGCAAAAAAAGACATCAATTGGGATGCAACACTAGGTGCAAACCTAGATGCAAAATACGACGTAAAACAAGATGAAACATTAGGCACAAACATGGATACAAAATAAGACGTAAAACAAGATACAAAATTAGATGCAAATGGGGATGCAACATTATAAGTAAAATTGCATGCAAAACTAGATGCAATATTGAGCCGAAAATTGGATGCAAACCTAGATGCAACGTTAGATGCAGAATTGGACACATAATGTTATGCAAAACATGGCGCAAAATTGGGTGCAAGACTCGATGAAAAACTAGGAGCAAAATAAGACACAACATTGGATGCAAAACTGAGGGTGAGACTGGGTGCAAACAAGTATGTAACAAAGGACGCAAAAAAAGATGCAATAGAAGTTGCAAAATTGGGTGGAAATAAAGGCGTAACAAAAGATGCAAAAAGTTGGGCGCAAAAATGGATGTTAAAAAGGACAGAAAAAAAGATGCAATAGATGGCGTTTTATGAAATGTACAATAGCGCCAGGTTTAGTGCCAGATTGTTCACCACAATTGAGAAAAAAATACACTAAAATCCGGCACTAAATTTGACGCTAAATCCAGTTTTTGTTATAGTGAGATTTGACTAGAACATTAAGACCTTACATAGAGTTTTTAGATTTGACTAGAACATTGAGATCTAACCATGGTTGTATGAAGTGGTTAGATGGTTTCCAACGCAATCCACTAATCCCTACGACTTCCCCTGATCGATCCTAGCGTCATCTACCTCCTTAAATATAGCCAGAGATCATTGGATATTTGTGGTTATGGACAAATTGTCACAAATAAAAACAATAGTGAAATCTGGACTTGGAAATAATATGTAATCAAACCTTACGTATAGAAAAAATCGTGGTGATATGTTTAAACTTAATATTTATACTCGTGGTTTGATCTGTAAGGATTTTGTTTAGAATCCAAGCTTGATAATGAGATAGAATGGTTATGGTAATTCGTCTGTTTCATAAAGTGTTTATAAGTTGTATAGTGCACATTTGGAGTTATTCATAATGGTTTTATTTCTATATACATGTGTTTTGACTATACATATGTTTTTTTATTATAAATTAAATGAAATAGAATCATTATACAGATAATCAGCAAAATACTAAGGTATAAGTTACGTAATACAATCTATAACATTATTCTCATTGAAAGTATGATATTTCATCCTCATTGAACAACTTCCATGATCTAGGTATGTTGATTCCCTTGGTATAATAGGGTAATAAAGAACAAGTTTTTCCATGATGGTATAAAGTTCATAGATCGCTAGTTGTAAATGTGTAAAATGGAGATATAAAACCCATGGATATACTAACCTTGTGAAATCAATTATAGGTTAAACCCCTATTTCATTAAACATAGACTCCCCCCTAAGAATCTGGACTTACAACATGTTTCAAAAGTGTGACTATTGGTTTTCTATAGTGTGATTATCGGTTTTCAAAAGTGGGATTATCGGTTTCCATAAATGTGATCGCCAGATTCCATTAATGTGAACATCAATTTCCAAAAGTGTTATTAATGGTTTTTGAAAGTGTCATTATCGGTTTCCAGTAGTGCGAATATGTTTTTAATGTTGTGATTATCAGTTTCAAAAAAATTGATTATCATTTTTATAAGTGTAAATACTGGAATTACATATCGTTTTTAATATGCACATAATTAATTCATATACAATACCGAAGTATCTTTTATTGTAAGAAAGGACACACGTTATTTATTCTCATAACCAAGGTTCCTAAATTTTAATCTCAATCACATGAATTACTCAATTGTGAGAAAGGGATTTTTCTCTTTCTCCTCATCATCCCAGTGCCCACTTTTTGACATATGAATTGAGAAATGGCTTGTGCTCTTTCTCCTCATTCTCCCTATTCCCATGTTTTGACATATGGTAGGTTATGTGCCTCCTCGTATGGGGATCGACCATCAGTCCCATTACTCTACATGATTGATCACTCAACAATTGTGCAATATAGTCCCATGGAATATCCTTAAACATCTCACTTGTAGGTCTTGAGAAAATATTTAGCATATATGAAAACATAACTACTTATCATTCATCGGTGTGCTCATCCATAACCAAAGTGTGACGTATCGATTCAATTAAGTAGAGATAAGACCATGTTCACAAGGTAGAATTTATCATCGACAATGGATTTATTTCTTTCCCTTTTAGGTACATGTTTGCTACCACATAAAAGGCACTAGTACCAAACATGCATATTATACTGCGACAAGAAAAATTGATGGCCAGTAGGTACAACGCATTGTGAAGTGGCATGGAATATAGAGCAAGAATAAAGTGGTGTTTCCCCAAAACCGCCAAGGAACGTGGAAAATTTAAATTGAAAAGGATCCTAAAATATAGTTGTGGAACCATTTTAAGGTGGAGTCGTTACCAACTATCTTGCCAAAAGGTGACTTTCCACCTATGTCCACGCAAGCTAACTGGAAGTATTCAAATTTCTTGTCGTTAAATTGAAAATATTCATAATAAAACCTCATTCTGATTTGTAAAAAGGAGAAATCACCTACACAAATATTTGTACTCGACACATGGACATCAGTTATAGAGTTTCATGAGGGAGAACTTGTTGCAACGTGATATAACTCTTTCCACCATCACACCATATTTAAATTGTAAAATCCCAACATCTCTTCCTGAATACTATTGTCCTCGAGCACATTTGAGATAAAAAACAAGGATGGCACAAACAATTGTCCTAAGTTTGTTTCATCTTCTGAAGGATTGTTGTGATTTCCATCATTGGCATTCTTTGAATATTTATCCATTGAATCACCCATTGAACAATGATCTATTTGCACACTCGGCGAAAGCAAGAAAGGACATTCCACAATGAGCGTCTTCCAATGTCTTTAGTTATTCCTTAGGACATGCTAATGGAACCTCTCCATTTAGAACATTTTCAAACTTGACAACAAAGAAATTGGATCTGACTTTGTTATGATGTATCGCATTCCTACTTTGATAGACTTTAGTACCTTCTGCAACCTTTGATTTTCTCCAAAATAAGTCAACATATTCTCCATTCACGAATGTTGGAGATGCCATTATTCACAATCTGCAATTCAAGCAATTCATTATTTGAATGACATATTTAAACATTAAAGATACTACATTTAAACATTAAATATATTTTGTATTGATACATATTTTTGGTAACAAAATTACATGAGTGAAAACTTAAACCCATCCCAGCCAGGGATCAAAATTAAAGTCGTCATTATCGGTCAAGAACCTTCTAGCTCACGTCAAGTAAAAAATTCAAAGGAAAAAAAAATATTGTTGATATTAACTACGATGTTCTACTTGAGGTCATCGAGTTTCAAATATAAAAGTATTATTGTGCCACTTAGACAATTGGAACACCAAACAATTGTATGTCAAATCATTGCCCTAGATTTTTGGGTGAAGGAAGTTTCTCTCAAGTACTGAGTAGGGATGATTTTAAGGAGTAGGGATGTTTTTATTAGAAACATAATAAATTTTGTAAATTATAAAAAAATTAAATTCATATTGACAAGTAATTTGAAAAGTTTCTCTTTCCTTTGAAATGTTGCTATAAATTATGCCTTCTTAACTGGAACTCTAAAAATAGAATTTAAATTTTCTTAGAATGTAAAAATATCCCTTTGACCTTTGTGTATCCTCAAAACACACGTCATCAACTGATAAGCATGTATTTCAAGTAGAGGACAATACAATTAACACATCCATACAATATAATTTAATGTTAAACCATCCCAAAGATTAACCATGATCACACATTTAGTTAATATACCGTGATCAATGACCATCCTATAACAGAGCCTTTAAGGCCCCTACGAGGTAGTACCATTACGCCAGTTTACCATCCTTGCCGCATGCCCCGTCCACATTAGATATCTGACAAGTCGAAAACAACGCCCTTAACTGTCGATGACACCCCTTCTCCATTTTGTTAGTTGATGACAAGTGTTTTGAAGATGGGGCATGGGATAGGCATGGTTAGTGATATCCTTAATATACTATCATGATATCGTATGTGGAAATGAATCCAATATACTTTCAAAACCTCACATGTGGCAATGAACCCAATATATTGTCACAATGTCCATCAAACAATTCAATCAGGCATGCAATAAGCACCCTGCGGTGCAACAATAAATGTTGCAGATATGGGAATATCATCCATTTCATAATTTATTGTTGCACTATGGGGTGCTTATTTCATTCCAGTCAATCACCATTCCCTTGAATGTACTTGAAACGAGAGTCAAATAAGTATTGTCCATTTACTTATGGCAACTTTCACCCCATAGGGTGTCATTTAATGTGCCAACGAGGTGCATATACATCATTGGATGGGATGGTGCATCAACTCCAACGGTGTATATGCACATTGGCGCCTCATTAAATTCCACCCTATGGGGTGCATATTCACTTCCTTTTGTGTTTAAGTTTCAAACTTGGACAAGGATTTTTTATATGGTAGTTTTGTTTTCTATTCACTATTGATATCTCAGTTTTTGAAGCACCTATAAGGCACCTTTTTTTTTGTGTTCTTACGATATGTCGAAGGCACATTCATGTAGAGGTCCTCCCCATAACGATGTAGATGAAATCCCTACGTCATCCTCGGCCAAAGGATGAGCATTAATATCAGACACCACTACAATGACATGATTTCAAGGTGACCCAGACTAGGAATAAATCTATCAGGTATTCTCCAAGGGGGATTTTCCCTAGGGTGACAATGATGAGGATGAACATTAGAACATCCAGACGAGTTGTGTGTATTCCATTGTAGTAAGTTCGAGCTTGATGACATACCATTTCAATGATGCAACCAAGTGGTTATTTGACCACGTTTATCCAAAAAATGGAGTGATCATGGATGTAAAACTAGAGTTTATCACCTCGCTCATGCATGACTCATTCAAGGAGATGTACAAGCTAAAGGAATTTGAGGTATTCATGGACCATGTTTTCATGGCAAAGTTTTCCAATAAACACCCAAATCATGTCGAACTCATCATCAAGGAGTGGTGGGCCGAAGACCGTCCCTTCACAGAGAAGGATAGTAAGGCCAGTAACATTAGAGAATAAGTGCATACTTTAATTGTTCAACATGTTAAAAGAATGAAATCAATTAAAATTTTGAGAAGTATGCCAAATTTTAAGTACATTGTAAGGTTTTTGTTTGGACACGTTACAAATTACATGACTAAAATTACAACACTGAAATTTGTTCAGTTTGGTTTTCCTCATCACTCATACCCACTCTGAGATCTCATAGACTACACTCTTTATCAACCATCATCTTCGAGCTACCACTTGATCCATTTAAGATACAAGTGCTATTGACCATTAATGACATACTTACACAATAATAACCTGTAACTATTGTTTTTGGCTTCACAATACCCAACAAGTTATAATAGTTGTAGGCATAACCAAACTAGTGACTAACTTATGGCAAGGTTGGGGCTTCCACACATACCATCTTAAGTTATGTTACTATGTTCTATGAGTGGTTCTTCATACATAATAAGGATACACCAAAAAAATGCCCACTGAAGTTAGAGCAATTGGTAATGATTAATTCAGATAAAAAATTATAAATAGAAAGTTTGGAGTTCAAATTTCTCGTCTGTACTTACTTACAAACAAAAAAGATACACAAAAATATAACATACATAATTAATATACAATGCATTGGAAGCTTCGTTTTCTTGTGAAACTTTTGACTCGGTTAGAGCAATTTCTACTAGAGCGTTAATAGGCAATCTCAGGGAATGGGCTGCGATTTCCGTTGTTGATTAATGATCCCTGACCAATACGCCAAGAAAAATATAGATCCTCCCTTGTATGCAGCGATGGCATCGACTCTCCCAAAGCTTCTCTGGTAGTGACTCCTTCGTTCATGCTTTCAGTGAAATCCACACTTTTCCAGTCATCTTTCTCTTCCATGTAGTGGCTCAGATGCTCACTCTCACTCTCCTCTGCTTGCATGAATGACTGCAGATGAACCCTTTATATGACTAGTGAAGGAATATACCAGTGAGGCTCTCCTCTATGACATCCAATCCAACTTTTCTCACAGAAAACAACCTCCAAAAATTATAATTGATCAAACGTTAATTCTCCTTCATACAGATTTCTCTTTCTTCCTATCGGTCATAGGAATACAATAGATTCTTCTTTGCATAGATAATACTTCCTCTAGGAAGTGCAACTCATCTATAATCTTCTTAACCTTATAAATATTTATTATAAATTAATTTAAAATATATTAATTTATCTTATATAAAAATATTTAAATCAAACTAAAGAAACAAAAATGACACCAAAATCTTTGTCGACGGACCATTTCTTCCAAGCCATATTCTCCGAGTGGGAGAGTATATTGTAAAATATGAATTCGCCGTTTCCGGGGATCGAACCTGGGCCACTTGCGTTACAGGCGGGAATACTTACCACTATACTACAACGACTCTATTGTTATGGCACAAAAGAGCTACAAGCGCTACAGATTTAGATTGACCGAAATCAATGAAAGTTGTTATGACACAAAAGAGCTACAAGAGCTACAGATTTAGATCGACTGAAATCAATGAAAGCTAACGATAAAACAGGAAAAATGAAAATAACACCAAATAAAAGTAGGCTCAGCAGCAACATTCTCAGCGCGAGTATGTCCAGCTGATATTGGAGGGAACTTAGGCCTCCTTTTATGCATTATTCCTCACAGCCCACATATCCTATATTGGATATTTATAAGCTTATCCTTGAAAGTATTAATTATCTTAAAATCTATTCACCGTATGAAACGTGGGATTAATTGTGCAGTTCAGCTCTGTTCTGTTAGGTTCGCTATGTTTTCAATCAATGAATGGAATCTCCCGCAGTTTCTTTTCCCTTCATATATCTACCCTCCATTCATTCAATCGACTTCGTTAATTTAATTTCTTTCTTTCCTTTTTATATATATATATCATTGATTCATCTATTTTACTAATTTGATTAAGTTATTTTCGTCTTCCTTATCACACAATATCCAACATTTACAACCATTATTTTCGTCTTCCTTATCACACAATATCCAACATCTACAACCATTATATGTTACTATTATATGTAATCAATCTATCTCTTTGCCGCTGCTAATGTATTTTTCAATTGGTACCTCATAAACGTCTATCCATATTGTATTATCAGCATTGTCTTACTTACTATTCATTTATTACACAACATTTTCATTTTATTAATAGTTCTGTTTCATTTTCATGTATATGTTTCATTTACATTTTTTTAGTTATATTTATTCATTTACAATTTTCAATTATATTTATTAGAATTTATTTTTAATTTATATATATGTTCTCTAAAATAATTTTATTATTATTATTGTTTTTAAATATATAAATTTATTAATAAAATGAAAGTTACTATCTCTTTTATATTGATAAAATAAAGGTTACAATCTTTTATATATATATATA
>LPNX010596330.1:62450-97580 GCA_001517045.1 Pseudotsuga menziesii | reverse complement strand
TCCATAAATAAAATGAAGTTAGGGTAGTTCCAAACACTTCTTTGCATCAGAATTCCATTCTAAAGAAGAAAAGAAAGCTCTTGAATAAACATAATGCAAGGTTCTCAACTCCACCAGAGAGATCAAATAATCAAATAAAGATAAATATATGCACGGAAGAAGAAAATGTTCTTGAATTATTATCTAGAGTAGATCATCGAAAGAAAATGACACAAATCAAAGGAATGAAACTGTGTTTGCCACCAAAGGCTGATAAATATTGATTGTGAATTGAAAAAACATACGTTAATGAATACTATTCACATAAATATGGATCATGCAAGCTTTTATGAATTTCAAAACCTATGTTAATGATTACTACTCACTTCATTTGATGAATGTCGATGCCATATTTAAAAAAACGGNAATGGGACATGGTGACTTTTTTATTACATGAATTTGCATTGATTATAGAGAACTAAACAACTTAACTATCTCCTTATTCAACTTAATGATGTTGATTTCTTGAACAAGATTGATCTAAGGTCAAGATACCACCAGTCCTAATCGAGAAAAATGATGTATGGAAGACAAGCTTCACATCTAAATAAGGCCTTTTTTGAGTGATTTCTCATTCCTTTTGGTTTGACTAATACTCCAACACCATTTATGAGGATGAAGGATGAAGGATGATATTTTTTGTCCATTCAAAAACTCTTCATAGTCATATATATAGATGACATTCTCATATTTAGTAGAACTTGGGTGGAACATTTGCAACACATTCATTAGATTTCGATCACCATATGAAAATACAAGTTATATGTCAATTTGGAGAAGTGTTCATTCTACATGGAGATAATTTAGTATTTANATATATATAGATGACATTCTCATATTTAGTAGAACTTGGGTGGAACATTTGCAACACATTCATTAGATTTCGATCACCATATGACAATACAAGTTATATTTCAATTTGGAGAAGTGTTCATTCTACATGGAGATAATTTAGTATTTACGATACATTGTGACATGATGTGCATGTTGACCCATCCAAAATCCAAGTCATTCATGATTGAATGACCTTAACGACTCTAACATATCTCCACATATTCTTAGTCCTTTCCAACTTTTACTATGGGTTTGTGTTGAAGTTCTCTCATACTTATTGGACCTTAATCCAAGTGACCAAGAGTAGAGCCAAATAAAATTTCACTTGGGGTGTGTCACAACAAAATGAATTCAACGATTTGAAGCAATGCCTTGGATTGACTCCAATCCTCACTTTTCTAGACTTACAAAATCCTTTCGAGATTGAGAAAANACTTTTCTAGACTTACAAAATCCTTTCGAGATTGAGACAAATGCCTCTCACTATGCTATCAATGTAGTCCCCACTTAGCATGGACATCTAAAGGACTATTATAGTGAGACACTCTATTANTTACAAAATCCTTTCGAGATTGAGACAAATGCCTCTCACTATGCTATCAATGTAGTCCCCACTTAGCATGGACATCTAAAGGACTATCATAGTGAGACAATTTATGATTGTGTTCATGCCCTTGTTATTTTCATTTTCTTAGCAGATAGCATTGTTTGATTTTGTTTTCATTTGCAATTCATAATTGGTTTGATTATTGTCTCAATTGTACTAATTACATTTCAATTATGTTCTTCTCCATTAGATCAATAATTAAAACTCAGACTTGATTATACCTTTCTATGCACACACCAATGTTTCACGATAGATTGCATGAACATTCAAGAATGAAATATTGTGATCCAGAACCTTTATAACACTGAATTATTTTCAATTATGTTCTTCTCCATTAGATCAATAATTAAAACTCAGACTTGATTATACCTTTCTATGCACACACCAATGTTTCACGATATATTGCATGAACATTCAAGAATGAAATATTGTGATCGAGAGNCACACCAATGTTTCACGATAGATTGCATGAACATTCAAGAATGAAATATTGTGATCCAGAGCCTTTATAACACTGAATTATTTTTGAGTCTCAGTGATAGATCCTGTGGTGATTTGTCATTTGATTTCAATTATTGCATTTTGAAGTGTAGTCTGTCGGCGTCAGTTGTTAGATTAGTACAGATTAGGCTCTAATTCTGCATTTATTTTAAAAATGTTCTTGGGAAAGAATGACAATTTAAGTATCCTTTTAAAAGAATTATAATATTGGTTCCAAACTAAATGTTAGTTCCAAACTAATTTATTCATAATTGATCATTCTTTTAGGTTCTTAGATTTCCCTTTTTCTTGTTCATAAAAATCTCTGATTATTACTATTAACAATTGCTCACAACCTAACTATCAAAAGTAATATAGGGATTAAATAAAAGTAAAGGGTCTACATAAAATAAAAGTAAAGGGTCTACATAATGACACTAGTAGAAAAATTGCATATCTTAGTTTGGAAACCAAAGCATGCTATCATAGCATATTTACCAATACTTGCAAGACAATTTATGAAGTTTCTGTTGATGGTGGAACACTACTATAATTATACATGAAGACAATGATGTAGGGACTATGTGCATCCTTCATTTATTCTCTAGTGGATTCATCCAACTCGCATCATGTTGGCTCATCCATATTGTGTCTTAAAATTGGCTAACTTTTGATATAATTTACATGTATAATTTTGTGCATTTAAGAGGCTTTCCATATCTACTCCTCCATCCATCCATTTAAAAATAAACAACCATACTACAAATATTAAAAAGTGTGGGACAAATGGGATCAAAGCATCTGGTGTAAAATGGGTTTAAGAGGTTATCCCATCGAGGCTATAAACACTTGCTAGCAGCGGGTTCCGACCTACGGTACTACCAGGCAAACCCATCGAGGCTATGTCTGATCATAGGGAATAGGTCATTATTTCTAGAGAGTGTCATCAAAATCCATTACTAGAAGGTGTCATCCCTTGCCCTTAACGAGCTTTCTGGAACTGCTCTCCCATTCCTTTATTATATTTATTTATCAATATTAAATGAGGAGGAACATGGAACTATTCAGGAGCGAAGAAATCTGAAAAGGTTATTAAAAAAATGAAGGAAAAATGAAGACAAATAATAAATTTTTTATCAAAATTTATTTGAAGAGAACGTCACAACCCTAATACTCCTACTTATTGGGTTTACGACGATGATCTGATAACTAGGTTTAGAATGAAGAGGACGTCATGCGATTGTTGCAACTTGTGTTTATCGTTTTCAATGTAAAAGCGAATATTGGGTAGTGATGATTTCGATTCAATTTCTCAGATCTCACACATACATATATAAATGTATAAAGAGGCTGCCCATCAACCCAAATAATTTTTTTCATAAATATGATTAATTATAACCTGTATACACGCATAAGTAATGAGTATTATCATTCGGACTGTTTAATATACATGAAAATACTCTCTCATCAACACATGAGTGCACTCCAATCAATCATACCATCGGGGTCAACCATGATAACCAATTCAATCATGACAAAAAAGGATTTGCACTATAAATAACATATTCATAAAACATTTATTTTATAAATAGTAGAATTCCACCTTTTATTTTTCACATTATCAAATAAATACATAATCATGCAAAATTATGTAAATACCTCAAATAATTATTTATTATTTATAATTGCTTCAAACAAATAAATAAATGCACATTATAAATAAAGTATTGAAAAAACATTATTCACCCATACCTTGAAAAAGAAACATGTAACAACATTACTGCTTTTGCTTCCACTAAATTTTATTTGTAGATCTGTAGATACGGGTCGAGGAGTAATAGGAGTCATAGATTTGATCAATCATATCTATGACTCCTATGACTCCAAGACCCATTTCTACAAATAAACATAAATGACCCTTCTTTTCATTTCAGACATCAACTCTCAAAAATTGTAATGACCACCTACGCGTTTGTCTTTAAATAGAATTACATGAACAGGACCTCGACCGAGGGTTTTTTAAACCCTCGGTCGAGGGATTTACAAACCCTCAGTCGAGGTCCTGTTAATACCTCGATCGAGGTATTTAAATACCTCAGTCGAGGGCTTAAAAAAATAGACTTAGCCCACATTCAAGCAAATGGAAAATCTCTTGTGCCTTGCAGAGGTGTAAACCCTGCCATTTCTAGTACATAACTGAGCAGAGTTGATACCGATAAATTCACCAATGAATCTTCTATCCATTGAGGTATCATACACCCATTTTGGCATTCATATGATATTTATTTTTTAATTACTTCTAAAACTTATACTTAGAAAACCACACTGCAACTTCGAAGCAGGTCAAAGAAAAATCTGCAGAGTTAAAAATACACAACCAAAAAATTCTTAAAAATTCCCACATCACATATCGACGTGTGCTCTTCAAAAGGGTATCTTTGGTTTTTCAATTTTTGAAAAAATACAAAAAATTCCTTTACGTGGACAAATATGTGTTTAAAACGATGCTGAAATCAAATGTGGTCACTTTCGAAAAATAATAAATAATTGTATAATGCGAAAAAAATTAACAAAAAAATATGCACATCACACTGCATTTTATGTAGATCATGCTCACATATATATTTTTTTAAAATTATTAATGCAAGATTGAATTACTCTACGTGGACACGAGCCACCTATTAGCTTCTTCAAATTTTTAAGGTCACACAGTTCATTAAATGCAAAAATTCACACATTAAATGACATCGGAATATTTTAAAAAAAATATCACTATGAAGCCAACATAATATTCTACAATTTGTTTTTTTACTGCAAGTCAAAATTCACATGGCATATATGCGTTTTGAGGGCTTCTATCTAGCACATGAGTAAAAAATCAGGTTTTCATCGCCAAATTTGGCCAAAAAGTGTTACCCATCTTCATGGAATCACCCAAGGTACTGTAGATCTAGAAAATGGATTTTTCTCTAATGTTTTGTATGTACAGTCTCTAGCAGCAAATATCCTTAGTGTCTATCAGATGGCACATACAGGAATGCCTAAGGGAGTCTCTTTCATCCCAAATGATGTTGATATAACAAAAATTGCATCCAAGAAACTCATTGCTAAAGGCCTTGCAAACCATCATGCAAAATCCTATGAGTTCTCTCACTTTGTTACGGATGCAAAGCACACCACTCTGCTAACTCATGGAAATGAGGTTAGTAGGATATGGAATGAGAGGTTTGGCCATCTTAATTTCAAATATTTTCAGCAATTATAGAAATAATCCATGGTTGAAGGCCTTTCGGTCATCAAGGAAACCACGGGAATTTGCAAGGGCCATGTGATTGGAAAACACCCTGAGCACAAGTTCAATTGGGGGAAGGCAAACCGAGCTACAAGAATATTGGGGCTGATACATTCTGATATCAGCGGTCTGATGCCTATCACATCCATGAATGGATCAAGGTACCTCCTTAATTTTATTGATGATTTTTCAAGGTATACATGGGTTTTCTTTCTCAAAAATAAATCAGAAGTATGTGAAAAATTTTCTGAATTGAAGGCCTTGATCAAAAATTCCTATGGGCTTAAGATCAAGATCTTGAGATCTGATAATGGAGGGGCTATGTCAGTAATGATTTTCTTTACATATTCTCCCAAAGTGGTACTCAGTTCCAGCATTCAATTCCCTACACTCCCCAGCATAACGGAGTAGCGGAAAGGAATAACCGGTCTCTCAAAGAGATGACCATGTGTATGTTGGAGTCAAAGAAGCTTGCTTCAACTTTGTGGGATGAAGCCATGCATGCTATAGAATACATTCATAATAGGGTTCCACACTCATCCATGAAAGGAAAGACTCATTTCGAAGAATATGTCGGACACAAGCTGGATGTGTCAAACCTACGGGTGTTTGGGTGCACTGCATGGGCCCGGAATCTATTTGATAAAAGAAGGGCTTTGCAACTGCAAAGCATATAATGTCTGTTTATTGGGTATCCTGATGAATCTAAAGGATTAAAGCTTCTGGATATCAAGACCAAACAGATCATCATCGAGAGAAGTGTCATGTTCGATGAGCCTCTTCAGGAGGTGGAACCAGTGAAGGAGAAAACTGTTGAATTTCCTTCCTATTCTATTGAATATTTGGATGGTGAAATTGGGGGTGATGACCCTGATTTGGATCCTCTAATTTCTGATATCAGTGTGCATCAATCATCAGATTTTGAATCAGAACCTGAAGTGAAAAATCATCTTCCTACATGGGCCCAACAGACACTCTCCTCCCTAGGAGAAAACATTGGAAATATGGATGATCCAAGGAGAACCCGGTCTAATTTCCAAAGAGCAGGTATTCCACTCTCCTATTATGATAATTTGCTGTCCAAAACTTGCTATTTGATGATTAGTTTAGATCCAAAATTGTACTACCATGCTCGAAATGATCTGAGATGGCAAGTTTCCATGGATGAAGAGATGAATTCTCTTCAGAAAAACACTACTTGGGAGCTAGTTTCTCTTCCTCCGGGAAGGAAATTGGTTCAATGCAAGTGGATGTTTTGGAAAAAGGTTTCTGCTGATGGAAGCACCTACAAATATAAGGCAAGGCTGGAAGAAAAAGGTTTCTCTTAGGTCCAAGGAGTGGACTACCATGAGACCTTTGCACCGGTTGCAAAAATGGACTCCATCCTCCTTGTTTTGGCCATTTTAGCATCCAAGCACTGGGAGGTGCATCACATGGATGTTAAGTCAACTTTTATACATGGAGATATTCATGAGAAGATATACATGAATCAGCATAAGGGATACATCACTGATCCATCTTTTTTTTGCAAGCTAAAGAAGTCACTATATGGGTTCAAACAGGCCCCAAGAGAGTGGTATTCCAAGATGGATGCCTTCCTTCTCTTTCAAAAATTTCAAAGATGTATATCAGATCCAAATGTGTATTTAAAGTATATTTATTGTCATCTAATTATCGTTGTTTTATATTTTTATGACTTATTGATCACAGGAAGCACAGTTGCCTCCATTTCAGCCATCAAAACTGCTCTCCACAATGCCTTTGAAATGAGTGATTTGGGGCTTCTAAAACAATTTTTGGGGCTCAAAATCGAGAAACATTATGATGGGATTATGGTCACTCAGTAAAAATACATTTCAGAACTATTATTAAAGTTTAACATGGCTGAATGTAGGCCTGCACCATTCCATTTCCTTTCAAGGATCAACCTTGAAGAAGGAAAACACACACCTCCCATGGACTGCACTATCTATCGACAGCTGATTGGTAGCTTGTTGTACTTGACACATTATAGGCCTAATATTTGTTATGACATGAATTATATATCAATATACATGCAGCAGCCTCATGATATTCATTGGAAGGTAGCCAAGAGGATCCTCTAGTACATTCAGGGAACTAGGACCTACTACATTCACTATGCTGCAGACTCCGAGCTAGAGCTGGTTGGATACACAGATTCCGATTGGGAGGGTGATTCTATTAATTGGAATTCAATTTCTTGATATGTATTCATGTTTGGTGGTGGCCCTATTTTCTGTTCAAGCAAAAATCAGGTTTCCATAGCACTATCTTCAGCAGAGGCCGAGTATCGAGGAGCAGTGAATGCTTGCATTGAAGCACTTTGGTTGCAAGGCATTCTTTCAGAGTTTGATCTTGGTATTAATTTTTCCACTGTCCTATTTTGTGACAACCAGAGTGTTATTAAGATATCCATGAATCCAGTTACTAGGAAGAGGACCAAGCATGTAGAGATACACATGCACTACATCAGGGAGCTAGTGCATGACAAGACCATCATTCTGCAATACTGCCTGACTAATGAGCTGATTACAGACATATTCACCAAGAGATTTTCAAAAAATAATTTCACTTAACTTCGTTCACTGTTGCAAGTGAGTTCATCAGGGCAATCTAGACTACTTTCAGTGTTCAGCTTGGGAGGGGGGTTTTCCCACTGGGTTTTCCCTCTTTTCCTCACTTAGTTTGTTTTGAGCATTGTTTCAGTTTCAACATTGTACAAGGTGACCTATGGCCTTAGTTTCCAGGGCCCTATCATTTTTATGCATTTATGTTTTCTAAATCTTCACAAGTATAGCTTAGGGGGGGTGTTGGAGACATTTACCACCATACACAGTCTTTTTGGTCAAATTGGTCTAGTTAAACCACTATCCTAAGTATAATTGACATTAATTGACATCATCCAATCACACCCATGCCTACCTACAGTCAAGGAGGATAACTGGAGCACTCCAGGGGTGATCTGAGTGATATTATTGCATCTAATTGCTAACTGGTGGTTACAATTAGTTCAACCAGTCAGTTAAGGCACCTCCTCTCATTAAATATATTATTTAATGATTATTTAATATTTTTTAATGATCTGGAGTCAACAGGGATGCCTCCACCAGCTTTTGATGATCAGTTCAGCTTTAGTTAACCTCATCGGGGTTCATTGAAGTCATGGAGCACTAGCACTTGATGGTTGGATTGCTATAACATGTTTTTTATCTCCTTCAGTTGAGATTCAGTCATTTATTGCACTCTGACTTCAGTTAGGGTTTGGTGAGTCAATTAGGGTTTTGGTCAAGTGGTTACCTGAGTGTGATTGAATGGTTGACAGTTAGTTAAGCTATACTCACTCATGATTTCAAATTTTCTCCTTAGGTATTCAAATTTCTCATTGATTCAAGCTATTGCTTGACATTGGTATTGTAACCATTCATTTTTTATTAAATATATAGAGAGGAAACCAATTCCGGTTCCGATTAACACCATTTCATGAGTTATTTGTTGATTATTCTTTGATGAGATTGATGGTTTGTTCCTATATCAATGTGCAAGAATAATAATCAAGAGAATGGAGAGATCAAACAACAGGTACAGGAGCTATTAGATAAAGGTTTTGTGAAAGAAAGTTTGAGAGTTTTGATGCTACTTGCACACTAAAGAAGGTTGTCGAAATATATTCTTTTTTACATTTTGAGAGAAGGAATACGATACCTGAAATACATTTCTATATGTGATTTGTAATCACACAAAAAAGAGTGGTGAGTGTGGACTTGAAACAATACCAGATGCTTTGAGTTATACTCTATTCAATCCAAAACATGGCTATCGACTAATACATTGCAGATCCATGTACAATGACTAGGTCATGGATACCAATAATACACCATAGATCCATGATACAGAAGGCTCAAATCAAGACATAGCTATAGAATATACATTATATCTCTATGTCATCTTGACTCAAACTTGAGCATCACCACCAGACATACATTGCGGATCCATGCAATGACTTAAAACACTCCATCACATCTTGAGGATAAACCATTGTTCAACTGAATTCCTAAATTCCCAAGTGCTCAAAGAGATCACTGCAAGGATCTGTATACAAAATTATTTATCCTTTACTATAGGTGTGTGAGGCCTAATAAACATAAATACATGCAATAATTTGAAAGTTCCTTAAGATTCCTAAAATTTTTAGAAAGAGTGGAGAGGGGAGGAAGAAAGGAAAGAGCCTCTTCAAGCGTGTCGCTTGTAGAATATCCCCTTTCTTGAGCATCCATGGCCTTTAGGTATCCATTTGAAAATTTATTTCTAGTTCCTTACCTATATATCTACCTCTATGAACGTGAAAATTTTTAGAAAACTTCAAAACAATATACCAAATCTTGAATTCAAAATTAGTTTTAACACATAGATTCAATCTCAAAATTACGGGGAGACAAGAATTACATCATATTAAAATAGGAAGAGTGTGATTAAAACCCAATGATATAGGTGAATCCATTCTCCTTTTCTCTAAACCATCCTTCTCCATTTATGCTAATGATCACCAAAAACTTCATGTGAAAAAAATCTACCTAGCCTTCAATTTTTTCAGGATGCCTTTGCTTTTCTCTTTTTTCTTCCTTCTCTTTACTTTATATGACTTTCTTATATATAATTGGGGTTTGTACACCCAATCACTAACCATGAATGTGGGATTAAGATTTATGATGGATTTTGATTATTTTCTTCAAAAAACCCACTTAGTACTCTAGGCATCTTACTCGAATTTCCAGGATTTTAGGACAATTAATACGTATGCCATGTACTCTTTCCACTCCAAGAGTAGTGGAAAATAAGTTTTGACCCTTCAGTAGTATTGATAGTGAATTATTTTAAAAAAAAAATCTTCACATACT
Organism: Pseudotsuga menziesii; assembly: GCA_001517045.1. Taxonomy (NCBI): domain Eukaryota; kingdom Viridiplantae; phylum Streptophyta; class Pinopsida; order Pinales; family Pinaceae; genus Pseudotsuga; species Pseudotsuga menziesii. Next base: position 87,412 of record LPNX010596330.1, on the reverse strand, counting down.
TCTTCCTTTGTGGAAGCAGTGGTCCGATGAAATATCAAAGCTCTCAATTTATTCCAAATTTTGGTCTTCATTTTGTGGGCAAAATGAAGATATGTTTTCATACCATCATCCTTAAGGGTTTTAATTCTTTTGTTAACATACGAACCCTAATGTGTGAGGTTCGAAGCTATGTTGAGGGCTTAAATACGTTATTTCATTCTGATACTTTTTGTATTGATATTCTTCAGTGATCAAGGCATAATGGACAAGGATGGTTTCTAAATGGAGGAGTTGAAGAAATACCTGCAAGTCAAACAAGGAAATTTCCCAATATACAATATCTTCCTAAGGCGGGTATACCCATGCTAAAAAATAAACAAGCATTGCCATGAAAAATACACATTGGATCGATATCAAAAGAAAATTATTCAAAAATATATATATGCACATTTGATGAGTGCAAAATATCCAGGTCTTTATGGTATTTTGACATGGTATTTTAATCTCAAGTGCAACTTGGACAATGCATTGATGATTGATACAAATGTCTTTCCTAAGGTATTCAATACTAACGAACAATAATACAAGTTTATATCATGCAAATATATGAGCTGATGTCGAGCATAATAAAACACCATCTGATTACTGGTGATTGATGTATACCATTAACATATGCGAGGAGACCCACCGATAATGATGATGGACTCCAAGGTACACAAGTAAAAACTAACAAGTTTGAATAGATGTTTTGATGTCTAACACTTGTAGAATCAAACAATCAGGGGTCATTGATATATACCCACTATCATTTGTGTGGAAACCTAGCACTATTGACTGCAAGTTGCAAGGTACTCACTTGGGTTCCTAGATCCATTTCCTAGATGATGATTTGGCATCAATAGGAGTAGATCCATCATAAGGAGGGTATTAATGAATCCCACATAACCTAACATGAAACTAAGATCAATAGGCTGATATAATTTGGTATAGATGCAAGATCCAACACTGTATACTAACACAAGGAAGGCCAACATGATTGTTTAGGAATATCTGAGGAATGGTTGACACTAGTTTGAATTCCCTTGAACATATAACATAACACAGAATGAAGACTTGGAAACATTAGACTTGAGTAACTAACCATCATGAAATCCGTCAATTCGATATGCATTAATGAAAGGCTCCATAGATGGAGGGAATGATAACCCATCATTGGAGATCTACTCAAATTACTGGTACAATTTCTTTCTGCAAATGTAAGTGGTGTACTAGCATTAGATACAAAATTATGTGCATTTTTCAAGGGAGACTAGGATTGGCTATTTCCTTTGTTTCAAAGATCCAATATGACATGATTCAAGTCTCCCCCTTTTTTTGGGTTTTGTGTTTTAAATTTTTAGTACTTTTTTCATTTATTAGCTCGAAAAAAGAATAAAGAATGCTATCGTATATGGAAGGGAACGAGCGTTGCATGTGCATAACTCTATTTTTCAAGAGCATGGGTCAGGCCAAGAAAAAGATACATATTCCAAACAAGGGCTAAGCTAGTTTTGCACACTCTTACAGATGCTACCTCCATGGGTTTGATATCTAAAGCAAGATTATGTGTCGAAGAACAATGAAATAGAATCAAGTAACTCTATTTATCCATAGGTATGATATGGTATGATATGGTATGATAGGTACCATTTGTTAACATTTTAAATATAGGTATGATATGGTATGATCCCTAATCATATGACACATTTTCGTTTAGCTTAGTCACATCCTTTAATAAGGCCTTCGGGTAGGGGTGAGGTCAATTAGGTTAAGAAACTCTAAACCTCCTTGCATGTTGGATTCCCTTGTATAACATGGTATTTCTTCAATACTTTGATGAGATATAGAAATTTAAAATTTCATTTAATCACTTAAAAATAAGTAAGATGAGATCAACGTTTTATCAGACTTGTTTTCACTCAACATATTAATATTTTAGTAACTCCTAGCACTTGTCAAGAGCCCATACTCAATGATAAAAACAAGGATTTACAAACTTAATGCAATTCCAGAGCTCATCGATCAACACTAATTCTAGGATGTATTTGTAGGATACACCTAAGAATACAATGTCCAAGGATCCAATTTTTCAGAGCTTATGCTCAACATCAACTTGGAAGGCTCCAGGGATTATGCCCAACACTTCCAATTTTTATCTTTTCATGTCCTTTAGAGATTCATGCTCAACACAAATATAAATATGCATGTGCTCCATAGCTTCTTGCTCAACACAAACATCAAATACTCATGTGATCCAGAGCTCCTCGCTCCTCGCTCAATGCAAAACATCTCATCAATTATGTGCTTCAGGGTCTACGCCCAACACATGAAATCATATATATATATATATATATATATATATATATATATATATGTATGTATGTATGTATGTATGTATGTATGTATGTATGTATGTATGTATGTATGTATATGTATATGTATATGTATATGTATATGTAGATTTATATGTACATATATATACATGTATATGTACATATATATATATATATATATATATATAACATAGGGTGAGTGCACGAAGTTGAGGGACTTTTTAGATGCAATGGTAGAGTGAAGTCAATCACTCTTGATCCATAAAATAGAAATCATCCCAAGCAATCTTGACCATGCCAAGCCTAGTCCCAAGGCTTCCAACATGCATGCCAATTAGGATAGTAGAACAAAACACGCACCCATTTTATTGAAGCAAATCGTGCTCTTGTTTTTCTTTGAATACACATGCTCCCATTTTTGAAAACCTATTTTTTTGTTAAAATGAGTTGAGCCCATCATTTTTTCCACAACGCACCATTGTTGGATCTTGGACGGAGTAGAATTTGAGTGGGAGAACTTGTTTTGGGTGAACCAAATCCATCCACCTCCATATTTGGATCAACCTCATATTTGTGAGGTATTTTCCTCAAATCTTCTCATGATTTTGTCCCTAAATTCATTAATTTATTTTCCCTAATTTTAAATTAAACCAAAATATTTAATTTATATGGCCAATGGAATTCAATGGAAACCAAAATCCCAATTTAATCATAAAAATCAAATAATTTTGATCATTTACCAAAATTCATACCCAAAATTCACATGCCCAATGGAAACCAAAACCCCAATTAACTCATAAAAAACAAATCAATTTCACTATTTCCATATGCATATTCACAAGCATCCTTGTGAATCCATACCAAAATTCACAAATATGCAAAGTTTTTCAAGCACATTGCAAGTTTTCATAAGTAATTTACATGCCCAATGTAAACCAATCGATGAATCAGATATTGTCAGTGAGAGGTGGGGTGAATTAAACACAATTTATTTTATTTTAGCAAACATAAAAACACATTTGGACACAATGTTTTAACGTGTAACCCAATAAGGTAAACCACCAATAGATTTTTATTATCTACAAAACATTTTTTACAATATACAATATTTATTTGCAAGAACTGACTTGCTGGAGACCACAATCCCCAAGTTTCTCAGCCACTATTGAAGGATGCACCCACGCCCTGGTTTATGCCTGCACTTATAGACAAGAATACAACAATACCCTGATTCTCCAACCACTACTAGAAGGAGTCTAAGACATCCTTGCAAGCATGTATCCTTCCCTAGCACCACCCTTCCACCCTTGTATGTATATTTATCACAATTCGAGATCTTATTTAAAAAATCTATTTATTGTTACTCTTCTTTGGTCTCTGTCTTATGCTCTGACTACATAGATATGGAAGACATAGATACTTTACTTACCTTTTGATCTTCTGTTTATATATTCCTAAATGATCTCTTCAGATCATACTCATGCCCTTTCATCATTGTGACTCTTCAGATCTTTGTTCAAACCATCACACCTTTCAAAATAGGCTTCATGCTTTTCTACTTCACACCTCTTCAAATATCTGATAAGTAATCTAATAAATTAGATTATATCTTCGTTATGTTATTGATTTTTAATGAATTACTTAATTAAACTCTAATATCTTCTTATGTCTTTGAGATTCTTCCATTCATAAGTTTGTTGGAATTATCATCTCTTGCTGTTGGATTTCCTTTCTTTTAGGCTTCATCATCTTTGACTGTTTGGGGTGTTTCTCTCCCAAAACTTGGGCTTCACCTTCAATCTACGGGCTTCATCTTTTCACAAAATGCGGTCTTCATTACCATGTGGGAACTAGCTTTTCCACACTTTCCATTCCTCCTTTTGCTTTTTGGACTGGCCTTTCTGCAAGCTCCTTTGCACAAAGTGGAAAGGCAAAAATTAGAAACTCACGTTTCCAAGATACCGACCTTTTCACTTCTGCTTTTAAACATTGTGGAATGCGGAATTTGAAAACTCATTTTTCACGACTTTGACTATTTGATTCCCACCTTTCCACACTGTGGAATGTGGAAGTCGAAAACTCAATTTTTCATGCTTCAAATTTTTTATTTCCTCCTTTCCACTTTCTGGAATGGCCTTTTCACGGGCTCCTTTCCGTACTACGGAATGCGGAAATCAGCAACTCAACTTTCCAGTAGTTAGGTATTTTTCCTTTCTTCCTTTCCGCTCCCACAACGGTCCTTACACACTTTCCTTTTCCGTAGGACAGAATGCGGAATTCAGAAACTTAACTTTTCCACGACTTCAACATTTTTATTTTCATGATTTGACACATAAACTTCCATTCCCACAACGATCCTTCCGTCATTTTCTTTCTGCACTTCCCCTTTCCACAGGGAGGAATGCAAAAGTCAGAAACTCAAATTTTCCATGAATTCAACCTTTTGATTTCCATGGTTCCGCACCTGCATTTCCACTCTTTTGTACCATTTCTCCTCTCCATATTCTCTATCGACCATCGATTAGCTTCCACATGTGGATCAAGATCTAACTTTGCATATCTGTATCTTCTCTTTGCGAAAAGTAACTATGACCTTCAGATCTTTTGTCAATTCTGATCAACAACATAAAATAGAACAAAGTAGATTTCAATTTACAATTTTGCAACCATCTGGATTAAAAACCCACTTGCTAGTTCGACCTGCCAAGTAGCTTGTGGACCGTTCGATTAGTGTTCGCCCCAAATCAACGGTGGAATCCAAAAACGTTAAAGCGCATTGCATAGAAATTTTGTGCACATTAGAATTTCTTTAGACCATGTAAATTCTCCTTGTGAAATTACTCCTTATCCATAGATCGACATCTTCCACGATCTCAACCGTCCAAGCTTACAGAAGCTTATATCTCAATTTTCATCGATCCTTACAGTGATCGATCTACAGATCGAGAACCATGCAACAAGGTTACTTTGCACGACTCCTCTATGGGCTCCTTCATCTTCAACATGTGGGCTATTAGCCTACAGACTTCCTCAATTTCCATAAATTCCAACCTATATTTCCATGTTTCCAACATCCTTTACTATAGGTGTGTGATTCCTAATCGAAAAAATACATGCAATAATTTGAAATTTCCTTAAGATTCCTAAGATTTTTCAAAGAGTAGGGAGGGGAGGAAGAAAGGAAAGAACCTCTTAAAGAATTTTTCTTGTAGAATATACCCTTTCTTGAAAATCCATGGCCTTTAGTCCTCCATTTGTAGCTTTATTTCTAGTTCCTTACCTCTACCTCTACCTCTATGAACTTGAAAAAGTTTGAAAAACTTGAAAACTATCTACCAAATCTTGAATTCAAAATTAATTTTAACACATAAATTTAATCTCAAAATTTGGAGAAAACTAGAATTTCATCATATTGAATTGGATCCTTTTATCCTTTCCTCTAAACCATTCTTCTCCATCTACGCTAATGATCACCAAAAATTTGATGTGAAAAAGAATCTATCTAGCCTTCAAAAATTTCAACATGCCTTTGCTTTTTTCTTTTTTTCCTTCTCTTCAACTTATATGCCTTTCTTATATAGCATTGGGGTTTATACACCCAATCACTATCATGAATGTGGGATTAATATTTTTGATGTATTTTGATTATTTTCTTCAAAAAACTCACTTTACTTAATTTTCATGCATCTTCCACAAATTTTCAGTATTTTAGGAAAATTAATACGTATGATATGTATTCATTCCACTCCAGGAGTTGTGGAAACTGGGTTTTGGAATTTAAGTAGTATTGATCTATAATTCTTTAGAGAAACCTTTGTCTTCACATAATTATTCCTTTGCAGAAGCAATGGTTTGATGAGACATCAAAGCTCTCCATTTGTTCCAAATTTTGGTCTTCATGTTGCTAGAGAAATGAAGATATGTTTTCACACCATCATCCTCTAGGGTGTTAAATTTATTGTTAACATTGGGTTCTTCATCCAAATCCCAAATAGTATGATTCTATCAATGAGAATAGATATCCTGTTGTCGAATATGGTAGAAACCGCTTGATTACCGATCATTGATGTAGACCACTAACAAGTACGAGGGAAATCACCATTAATTTCAATGATTCCCAAGGTACTCTAGTACATTCCTCCAAATGTGACTAGATGAAATGAAATCAAACAATCAGTGGAGTCATTGAGTTATAGGCCAATGATGATATCCTACTATCGAAAGAGAGGAAACATGTCTTTGAGTCATGCAGGCTTCAAGGTACTTGAGTAGTTTCTAAGACTAATTATCAGATGATGTGATGGTGTCGACATGAATAGACTCATCAAAGGAGGGCTATGATGTTTCCCCCATCATCAACACAAAAATTTGTACAAAATTGATTGTGAAATGATCTTGATCATAAAACAACCATGGGTCTAACTTAGACAAGATCGAATCGAAGGAAGGTAATGTAGGTGCATAGTTAAGCTGCGGTAAAGATTCCCTTTGAAAATTGAATGTCACGACAAGTGACTTGAAAGCATTGACTCAATGAGGAAGAGCCTTGACATAATTCAAAGGTAGTATGATGCATTCTTTCAATTGAATCAAAGGAATAAAAAGACTCATAAAATTGGATCAAATTGATGAAAAGATGAATGCCCAACTGTTTTAATGAAATGCAGACTGGTGCCATGTTCAAGGGTGAGTATAAGTTTCCATTAATACATAATTGTTTGCACAAATTTGAACAATTTAGATACGAACACCGGGGTCGAATGCGAACATATGCATTATGTTTTGGAGATAAATAACATACCAATCTTAGAAGAACACCATTTTTTGGGAGTTATACCTATTTTCCATAAATAAAACTTATATATTTTATAAGGTGATCTAAGTGTCTGCGTTTCATCTTTTTACACCATATTCTAAAAAATTGTGTAGGTATCTCTAATAATTCATTTTAATGATTAGATTTGTATTTTTTTAGAAGTCCCATTGCACCTAACACATCATAAATGGGTATCATTACCTTTCACTAGCCCATAATATAACATTCATTTAATGTGTAATATATTTCATTCATTCAATAATATTATTCTTATTTATTAACTCATTCTATATTTATTTCTTCCTTATTTTTTTTAATAAATTACCTAATTCCATATTTCTTCTCAATGACTTACTTAATCATTCCTAATTCTATAATATAACGTAATATTCATTTAATTTATATTGCATTACAATCTTTTAATAATATTAGTCTCATCTATTAACTATTGACGACGGCGATAATGATTATGATGATAATGATGATGATGATGATTAAAGTCCACTGATACCAAACTTTGTTCTATCGAACCTTAAGAAGAGTAAAATACAGGAATCATTTGTTTTCCTTTAACATTTTATTCTTATGCTCAAAAAGTTTGGAGAGAAGCTTTCCTATCTCATTATGGTATTGGCAAGTTAGAAGGTTAGAAAGGTTTGTATTATATAAAATATTGTGAAATTGAGATCAAATGTGGGTGTAAGTAAGACACTCTAAGAGAAAGTGATTTTCATGCTTAATCCTCATGACTCACAAATATGGAAAATCATTTCTTCCCACGGTGTTTTAGGAACTGACCAATGACCTCTTTTACTATTTAACTCAAGTGAGTCCATTCTTATCTTGGTTATATTAATGTTATTCTTTGAGCTAGATAACATTGAGAGATACTTTTGAACTTTCAAATTAGGGTTCATGACCACTTTATAGTATCTTGATTTTCTTTTCATATCTAATTCTTTCTTCACCACATTTTCTCTATGGACTTAGATGTAATAATGTTTTTGAAATTAATGATATTCTGCAAAGTGTCATTTTCATTGATGCCCCAATTGTTTAACCAAGCCATGGTATCTTTAAACCAACCCCATTTGAGGCACATGTGGTTTTGACTTGATTTTATATCAATTTTAGGAAGTTTCTCATCTCCCACATTATTTATTTTGTGCTTTTACATTAAGTACCTAATCATAGCCATGCTCTCAATGGGCGAAATATGTACTTCTATAAGGCTAACGTGATAAGATGCATTTCTTTTAATTTTTAGGTTATAAGTTATGAAACTCTTATGGATTTGCTCAATATTTATCCAATAATCTCTACAAATGTTGTAGATCGACACTTCACATCCATATAAGATAATAGGACTGACAAGAGCTTCAAAGATGAACTTATTTTTATCGAACGAGACGAGGTTAGTTGACATACAATTCTTTTTAAGGAAAAAATAGGCTTTTCATCCTCCATTGATCCTTTTCTCGATGCTGAATGTCAATACCGAGATATTTGTAAGAAGTTACTTCATGTAGATTGCTATTGTCACAAATAAAATTAGTGTAGGTGTCATTCTTAGACTTTATAATCATATTTTTTTTCTTGTCAGTGTTAATAGGAATACCCATATAAGTGTAGAAATATTTAAGAATTCTTAATTTCTTATCAATATCAAAGTGACACCTTTCCATAAGAACAATATCATCGGTTGCTCTGTTTAGAGAAAGAGGATGATAACTATTCCAGCTAAAATCGTGTCGGGGAAACTTGCTTCTTCTAAATAACCTTCTAGATTTTTGTTGTAAATTAAAAAAAGGGTGGGGAGGTGGTGCATGGTTGAATGATGCCTTCTAAAAAAATATTGGCCTTTTCCTGCTTACCTTGCATTTCTATCCATTCACTGATATTCTTTCCTAATATAATAAAATATAACTTATCTAAAATAGGGATAATGATGATGGTTCCATAATTAGAGGGGTTATTTTTATCGCCAGTTTTGAAAATATGGATAATGAGTCTCTGAGTATAAGGTGAAGGGAAACCTTACTTGAACTCTAGATTGAATAGTTTTTGGATCTACAGGATGAGGAAAGGCCCTCCAATTTTTAAGGTTTCTACTTGGTCACCTTTAAATTCTTTAGTGTTTCCATTAGGTAGGTGCATAACAACAAAATTTATGTATTCTAACAATAAAAAATATTTCATTTTAAGAAGGGCTCGAATGTTATGTTCGATATCTTGGGATTTATAATTTTTTTTAAGATAAGGGTTGGTTCTTCTATTTCTCTTGTTACTTGAGACTTCAATAAATATTTTTTTAATGGATGAAGAAAGGGTTGTAGTAAAATTATTGTAGAGAGTTTCTATATTGTCCATACTAGATAAAATATATAGATCATTTATTAAATCATGAAGAATAAGGATAGTTTTAGTTTTATCGAAGATTAGGTGTTTTTGGCCATTATAGTTTTCATCTTTGGGATCACTATTCATGACAAGATTGAGAGTTATGATTAAAGGCCTATCATTAGAGTAAGGATCATGGTTTTTTAGGATGTCAAAATTTGTGATTTCATTGGATAAAGGATATCAGCTATAACATAATCTATAACAATAGGACCACGCCCATGAATACAAGTCATCCTGCTAGAATTTGGCCATTTCATTAGACCATTGCAGATTATAAGATGCTGAGAACTACAAAGCTTGACCATATCAGAACTGAATAAGTTTTCAACTAGGTATTCAAAACTTTATCTGTGCTTATTAGCTATCGCGTAAGCTAGTGCAAGGTCTTCGTCTAACCAAAGAGGATTAGGGTTGGCATAATTGCTTAAAAAACTAGATTGGTTATTATAATTTTGGGCATTGAAGTCACCCATTAAAAAAATATTTCCTTCCTTCATTTGACTCAAAATATTATTCTCCAAACCATTACAAATACATTTTTTTATCTATATTTTATTTCTTATAGAAGTTAGAATTAGCAAGGGAAAAATAATAAATGCCTATATAGGTCTTTTCATCATTAATGTCTTCGATCTCCATCCAAATATATTGGCTATAAGGGTATTTATTATAAATCCTAATACGAGGGGAGATGGTCTTCTTAAGGAAACATGATATACCTTCGATGCCTCTATTATACTAATGTTTATTCCATATTGACCATCGGGCATATCCTTCTACATCAAAGACCTTGGATTCCTCATCTTCCCAAGTTTCAACTAGTAATATGATGTAAATTTCACTTGGGATCCAACTAAACTTAGGGCCTTTTCTTCATGGAAAACCTTTACCCTTCAAGGAGAGGATATAGAGTTTGTCAAATTTCTATTTATTACTATTGTTTTGGTTTCTATTTTAAATAACAAATTTTCCGTTTCTAATTAGTGTTACATTTTTATCATTTAAGCTAGCATTATATTAGGATATTTAACTGAGAGAATAACAAGCACAACAATCAAACATAAGAGACAATGAACACAATGTTTATCCTCAGGGAAACCATAAATGGAGAAAACCCTGCAACTTCCTTAGAGATAGAATCAGCACCAAAAGTAAAACCCCAAAATAGTAATATGATCTCCCAACAGCAGTAGCCTCTTTCTTTCTAGCCCCGACAACTTCTTCTCTCTCAGCTATGTGCTACAACTGAATGTGAGTGAGTGTGTGATAAATAGAGAGGCTCACTCTCTATTTATACTAATTCCCTACTTGACAATAACCTACTAGGGCCAACTTCTCTAGGAGAGTCTAATAACCCTAGTGCCCTGGAACTACGGGGAATTTAACATTTGAATAATAGGAGGGTTACCCACGATGACTTGACATGACTTGTTTACATTATAGAACCTCCCGATAGGAACATCGGGGCATGACATGACTCAAGTATATTAGAGACACATCCCAGAATAAACATTGGGGTAGAATACATAAGTGAATACATTCCGAAGCTACAAATACATCAACACTCCCTCTTAACTAGGATGGTATTATTTCAACACAACTTTAGCACTGGTCTTCTTCTCTATATTTATTGGATCATCTCCCCTTATTCATATTCAAGTCATATTCATCCCGATCCGGATCATCACATGATCTAGATCATCACTGCTAGATCATCTTTGCTGGATCATCATCACCACTGGATCATCTCTACTAGATCATCATCACGGGTGCTATCTCTTGATTCTTCTTGTCACAGGAAGTTCTACAGATCCATCCCTTTTTCATAATGGCTATATCATCACAGATCTAGTCCTTTTTCATACTAGATGTGGCATCCACAAAGAGCCAATCCTTTTTCATACTGGATGAGTCTTCACAGAGCTAGTCCTTTTTCATACTAGATGTGGAACACACACAGAGCTAGTCCTTTTTCATACTGGATGACTCTTCACAGAGCTAGTCCTTTTTCATACTAGATGTGGAACACACATAGAACCAGTCGTTTTTTATACTGGATGAGTCTTCACAGAGCTAGTCCTTTTTCATACTAGATGTGGAACACACAGAGATAGTCCTTTTTAATAATGGATGAGTCTTCATAGAGCTATTCCTTTTTCATACTAGATGTGGAATCCACACAGAACTAGTCCTGTTTCATACTAGATGTGTCTTCATAGAGCTACCCCTTTTTCATGTTGGATGTGGAATCCACACAGAGGTAGTCCTTTTTCATACTAGATGTGTCTTCACAGAGCCAGCCCTTTTTCATGTTGGATGTGGAATCCACACAGAGCTAGTCCTTTTTCATACTATATGTGTCTTCACAGAGCCAGCCCTTTCTCATGTTGCATTAGAGGAAATTTCAACTCAAAATGGGCCTTTTAACTTTTATTCAAATTCCATGTCATCATGTGTTAGCCAATGAAATTGCTTTAAATTTGAAATACCGTATGGGTCTTAAACACTTTTTTAATATAAATTTGGGGATAGGTATCATAAAAGAAACTACTTTTTTTGTTTTTATTTTTGACATATCTCCCTGTGTTTTTACTCAAATTTTGATTGGGAGAGCTCGTTGGATGTGGAATAAAATTTTGCATCCAACGAGTACCCACTCGGCATACTTTTGACGGACCCCGCTACCCCAAAAACAAGAAATACCTGAAACAATGGAATGATGATGTCATCATTCCATTTTTTAGGTATTTATTGTTTTTGGGGTAGCGGGGTCCGTCAAAAGTATGCAGAGTGGGTACTCGTTGGATGCAGAATTTAATTCCGAATCCAACGAGCTCTCCCAATCGAAATTTGAGTAAAAACATAGGGAGATATGTCAAAAATACAAACAAAAAAGTAGTTTTTTTCTTTTCTTCCTCCAAAATTAATAAATATTATTTTATTATTTTAACTATTATTTTATTAGTTCATTTTAGGAGGCCCATTTTGAGTTGAAATCTCCTCTAATGGATGTGGAATCATCACATACATCTGACAATGGAAGGAACCAATCCTCTCACCATGTCACAGCTCTTACATCCGACCATGGAAGGAACCAATCCTCTCACCATGTCGGAAGGGCACGACACTTACATCTAACCATGGAAGGAACCAATCCTCTCACCATGTCAAAAGGGCTCAACATGGACACATCACTTCCTCTTGGGAGGAATCTCGATCTGAAGAACACCAATCTTCTCCATGAAGTACTCAAACTTCACCCTATCCAATGGCTTAGTCAACATATCAGCTATCTATTCATTCATCGCAACATACTGGAGCTTCAATGCTCCTCTGTGCACCATATCCCTAATATAGTGATACTTTATCTTGATATGATTCGACTTGTCATGGAATAATGGGTTCTCCGACAACTTCACACAACTCTGGTTGTCGCAATAAATACAAGTAGCATCTATCTAGAGATCAAATAAATCGGACAATAGCTTCCTCATCCATACTACCTCATAACTAGCTGAACAAGCTGTGACATACTCTGCTTCACTTGTACTCAGTTCCACACAAGATTGCTTCCTACTAAACCAAGAGATCACACTTGATACCATACTGAAGCAGCACCATTAACTGCTCTTCCTATTGATGGCACTGCCTGCCCAATCTGAATCAACATAACCTTCTAGGTTGATCTTCTGATCAGTCTCATACTTTAGCCCATAATCAACTGTACCCTTCAGGTACCTCAGAACATGCTTTGCAGCAATCAAGTGAACATGTCTAGGATCTGTCAGGAATTGGCTCAAGGTGCTCACAGAAAAGTAAATATCTGGTCTCATGTTCATTAGGTACATCAAGGATCCAATCATCTGACAATACATCATGGCATCAACCAACTCAGATGAAGCATCACTTAATAGCTTCACGTTCGATGCCATAGGTGTTGTTAATTCCTTGTAGTCCATCATCCCAAATATCTTCAGGATCTCTACTACATACTTCCCTTGTCCGAGGAAGATTCCATCCGCATTCTGCCACACCTTCATGCCTAGGAAATAATGCATCTTACCCAAGTCCTTGATTTCGAACTTGGCAGCAAATTTTCTCTTTGTATCAGCAATCAACCCATCCATACCTATTACAAATAGATCATCTACATAGAGTAGGAGAATCACTGGGTTTCCATCTTCAACCTTTTGATAAACGTTGGAATCTGCTTTACTCTTGGTAATGCCCAAACTGTACAGAAAGTTGTCAATTCTGTCGTACCATGTCCTAGGTTCCTATTTCAAGTCATACAGGGCTTTCTTCAATATACACACATGAGATTCCCTCTCATGTGTCTCAAAACCAAGTGGCTGCTCCAAATACACTTCCTCTTCCACTACACCATTCAAGAAGACAGTCTTGAAATCCATCTGATGTATCTTCCATTTCATCACTACAGCATGAGCAAGTATTGATCTGATGGAAGTGTATCTAGCTATAGGTGCAAAATTTTCTTCATAATCTATTCCTTCTTTCTTGGAGAATCCACGAGCCACAAATCTTGCTTTATATTTTTCTATGCTGCCATCTGCAGCATGCTTGATCTTGTAGATCCATTTGGAAGTCACAACTGACTTCCCTTCTTGTCTTGGGACAACATTCCAAACATTATTCTTCATGATCAACTAATACTCTTTGATCATAGCATCCTTCCTTTCTGACACTTCTTCATAGTTGGAAGGTTCTTTATCAATGAAATCAAATAATAATGATACATACCTGGAGCAGGACCTGGTCCTCTTTCTTTCTCCGTGATTCTTTTCTGGAGCCCCATATCTTTCCGCACCTTGGATAGCTTCTCATACCCAAGCAGGTTTCCTCTTATGAGGATTCTTCTCTTGATGTTGATCTATAGGTTCTTGAGTTTCTTCAAATTCTCGATCTTATTCTTGAGTTTCTTCATTTATGATTGTGTCATGCATTCTGGGTGCTTCTGTTTCTTCCGATTCTTCAGCACGTCTCTTTCTCGATTTGTTGTACGGTAAGTTTTCATCAAATGTCACATCCCTGTTTATGTCAATCTTCTTGAATCTTGGGAAGTATATTATGTAAGCTTTCAAGCTTTCGGAGTATCCCACAAATATACCCTTCTTTCCTGAAGGATCTAATTTTGTCCTCTTCTCTTTTGGAATGTGTATGTACACTAGACAGCCAAATATTATGAGATGGTTGACTTCTGGTTTCTTGCTTAAAAATACTTCTTTAGGTGTCTTATTCTTGAGTACTCTATGTGGAGTACGGTTTTGTACATACACCATTGTTCTTGCATCTTCTTCCCATAGATGCATGGGAAGATATTGATCATGAAGCATGACCCTTAAAGCTTCCATGATCATTCTATTCTTCCTGTTAGCACCGGAATTGAGCCCAAAGGTTGTAGAAGGCTCGCTCCTAGGTAACAATAAAACCACTTTTCAAGAGAAAACTAGCCTTTTGCTCTTCAGAGAGGGATCTCTCACCAAATGTTAACAGTGCCAGATATATATACAAATGAAACTATAAACTGCTTGTAAAATTGGTTGAAACAAAACACAGTGTGATGTCCCAAGTCTGGTGGGCAGAGCTGAACACTATCTAGTTCTATAATTTAAATTACAATTTCTGAACTTTGAATCAAACCACTCAAAGCCTCTTCAGACAGGGAAAATCAGGGGTTTTTTCTAGGAAATTTTGTAGGCAAGAGGAGTGAGCAGAGGGAAGCAACCAAATATATTTTAGACATATAATTTCCTCTTCCCTAACACATTTATATCTGGTTCCACTTAGGTTTCAGAATCCACTATGCGGAAACCTACATCCACGCTTTTGGGCAGCCAAACGGTGAAACTAGGAAGAGTAGTTCAGCCTTTTTCAACCAAAGGATTGGGTAAACTGATTATGGATCTGATATAAATTTATATTACAGTATACAATTTTTTATGCAGGTAAATAACATATTTGGGAATTTTAGGAAACTAGTCCCTTGGACTGCACTCTAGGCTCAGGTTCTGGGTCTTCGAGACATATGGAGAAGGTTAATAAAAATTTGTTTTAGACATGGAAGGTGTTCAATGTGAATTTAATGAATGATCAGAAGTAAAATAAATAAAATCAGAAAGTTTTAAGTGCTTTAACTCATTCAAAATCTAAAGCTAGTCATTTTTCAATGCATTTCTAGCTAGGGGGTGGAAGTGCTTCTCCAGAGTAAATTAGATATATTCAAAACTCTATAATACTTGCAGAAAGGTAAGAATGCATTATTTCAGAGAATTAATGACTGAATTCAATCTCACAGGAGTTTCATATCTTTAGTCATTAATTTAGTCTTCATTACAAGGCTAGAAAACTAGAATTGGAGGTAGACATTGTAATGGGAAAATATTAGAACATTACAAAAAAATTTGGAAATTTTATGAGACTAATATTAGGGACTAACAATAAACTCAATTAATGGCATAGATCCATCTATCTCTCTTCATCACTTCATATCATCAATCTCTCATAAAAGGAGGAAACCTTGAAGATAGATCTAATATTCGAATGGAGGAGTGTCCCAATCATTCTAATGTGCTGCACTAAAATGGAAATGGCTTCAAAACCTGCAATATCACTCCATTAATGGATGATATTTGATCCATATCTCCAATATAACCTGCAATGAGAAGGGAAGAAGAGGGGAGAAGGAGAACAGGGGACTTGGGGCACATCACCTAAGAGACTGAGGATCACCACTCAAAAATGAAGCTTAAGCTTCATTCAATTAAAAAAATACATTAACCCAAACTGAATAATGGAGTTGGAAATTCCCTTAAGTAGACCTTGGGTGACTTGTTGAGCAAGTCCTTCACCCGCTGAACAAGTAACCCACTTGCCAGTTTTGTTCCTAATCCATGAGTGGCCCTCCTTGATGGGATGGGATTAACAACTTTGGTTTGCAAATTATGTTTCCTTCTTTGTATAACTTAACCCAAAGTGGAAATTCGACCTTCTTGAGAAAAATAGCAAGTATGAAGCTTAGTAAATTTTTCCATGTTTATATCCTTCAGTCCAAAATAGAGACTGCTCCTTCCTTGAGTAATTAGCAAGTTCGTGCATAAGGTAATCTTTCCTTGCTTTTCATCCTTGCACCAAATTAGAAACTAATTTGGATAGTTTCTATCTTTACTATGACATGTTTCTTTTTCCTTCTTTTGCATTGTTTCCATTTTTCCATCCAAGGCAAGTTTACTAGATTTCCCCAATGTGCCCTCCTAACATGGCAGCCTTAATTCCACATCATTATTGTGCATAATAAATAAAATTGCTGAAATAAAATTCAACACATGCCTTAGAAAAATTACTAGAAATATTTTTCCTAGGAATAATAATTAATGTCAATTTGAGCCCCTAGGAATTTCATCATGGTCAACACTTTTAATGTCCCAAAATATGGGGACATGACAGTCCTCCCCTCTAAAATCTTCTTGTCCTCAAGCTAAAGCACTTCAGAGTGCTGCAATTTGTTCATCATGTAGGAGAACTAGAGCATGAATCCATTGTGCAAAAAGGTTGACTTTCTCCATGAATCCATCCTGTAAAGTTTCTCCAAAATAAGCAATTCCAGGGTCCCATTGCTTGCATTGCACCCCCTTTAGTGAGAATGCCTTCCCACACAACTTGTCAACCCAATTTATGCCTGGATCCCATTTCCTCAACTGTAAGTATCCAAACATTATAATCCACCATACAAATTTATCATCACATGAAATTACATTCATGCTATGTAAATCATACCACTGCACCGAAAACTAGAAATTCTCAATGCAAAGTTGGAAATCGGTCAAATTTCCCCACCCAACATAAAGTTCCTTATGTTCTTGATGCACATCAACATTGAATATCACAATGATTTTGGTGCAAATACATAGGTGTGAGTCCCATATCCAACCCCAATGAGTATAGGAATCATCCAACCAACAAGGATGCCCAAACTGCTCACAATAAGATGATGCATCACAATCATCTCCAAAAATGCAAGCAGGAAAAACAAATAAGTGTCCCCTCATTCCACCTGATAAGGGACTGAAAATCCTACTAAAAGGTCCATGTGAACACTTACAATGGCTCAAATCTTTGCCACTGGTCAAATAATGCAAGCATCTATCCAATTGTGTGCAAGGTATTTTCCTGAACAACTTCTCTTGGCACTTTTCTTGCTTATTTGTCTTCCACTGATAATGTGCGGAAATTTTCTGCAAGAAGACTCCATGTGTGACATGTAATCTTCGACCCAATCTACATGTGGTTTAATGTCATCAAGTGACAGCCATATGTGCCTATGTGGTTTAAGGGAGGGTGATGGTGCATTCCAGAAGTCATTATGAACACCTAGCAAAGCCTCCAGCTCTTCCTGTTGCACCAACAAGGAAAATTCCTTCTCCCAATTTTCTTTCTCACTTTATGAAGATGAAATAAAAGTGTGGGTGCAAATTTTTATCAGAACCATACAATACTCATCCACCCAAATTATGGCTTCCCAATCCTCATCCTCATCTAACCCTCCCATTGGGAAGAGACTCTTTCTAGAAAACAATTCCATTTTTTTCTAGAAAAGTCCAAGTGCTTGGTTCTCATCAAAATTGTCTACACATTACTCAAGCACAAAAAAATATAATTCACCTCATGTGCATGTCTATGGAAGGTATCCAATGGCTGCAAATTAAATCTTTGGTGCTGTTCACATGTTAAGACAATGTCAGTCACAACAAAAAAATTATTGCATAAATAAAATTCTTTACCTCCCAAGGTATTCATTCCAAAGATGTTTCTATCCACCCAATCAATCAATGAATATAGACTTTTACTTTCTGATCCATATGAAATTTTATCAGCCACCTCTTATGGAGAAAAATATACCATCCATAGGGTTGTTTCATAAGCTGTCTCCTTCCAAGGATGCATGTGAAACAACCCTCTATTGATGCAAGAAATTCTAGTACATCCTTGATCCTCTATTTTAGTGATATATTTATCTACCCAATCCATGAATAGATAATCATCCTTTCTTTCTTATTCAATTGGAATGTCCTCAGGAATATTTCCCATTGTTAAGAACACTTCATCCTTCCTCTCAATATCAATGAGTGCTTGGCCAAGATTTTCTTCCTCATATCTTTTCACAAGCATCTGCAAATATGCTCCTTCCTCGTGGTTGTCCTCCACATGAGGCTCCTTCAACATATCCAAAGTAGTTACTACCATGTGCACATGATTATTTTCCATGCAATATGGGGGGTGTGGTACATTCAAATCCCTTTGAATTTGATCAATATGAAACCTTGACACTTGAAGAGCTTCTTGGGTTCTTTTCAAGGAATCATATATAGCCTCCCATTTACTATGGAGTCTTTCAGACTCTTGTGTTTCCCTCTTGAATGAACAATGGTACACTTCAGCCAGCATAAAGAGATGTTCTCTATCAGATATTAAGTTCATATATCTCTCCTTCATCTTGGCCATGCCTTCATTCAGTGCTATGCACTCCTCTAGAAAGGATTCTCCTTCCACGTCTTCACTAGAAGCTTTCCAACAACATCTTGCCACCAAGGCATTGATGTCAACAATTTTTTTCATGGCTGTCCTAAGTTTTTTTCTTTCCTCCTTTAGTGATCCACTCAAATGATGTGTCTCACCAAGAATATCCTCCACCAATATTTCTTCTTCTAATATCTGACATATATGACCATTTTTCTTGTAACATGAATCCACCACATAAAACTCATCCTCAACATACAGGTCAGCCTTTGAATTTTCTGCACACTCACTTCCATGATGTGAAGTCTTTCCATCCTCCCATGGATCAGATGGTTGCAGGTGTACATGGCTGTTGCAAAAATCAGAACTTTTATCATTCATTTTATTCACCTTATCCTTTTTTTGTACATATACTTTGGTGGCCTGCTCCTCCACCAAATATTCTGGTTCACACCTGAGTGGTGTGGCCCTGTTTTCTTCTACATTCTGTGGCTCAAGAGGTGACTGTAAATATGATATGTATACCTCTTTTGGATCTGATCCAAAGGATGTGTCAGCACCCATACATGAGTCAAAACATTGAGCAGTGATCCGGAGATCACCCACCAAAAAACTTGAAGTGCATTCCTCTTCATTCTCTTCTTGGAGTAATGGGAAACATGCAAGATCTTCTGGAGCATTTTATTTCAAAAAAATTGAGGTTTCTCCTTTTTGAATGGTACTATGATCATTATTTGCAGATAATCTTCTTGAAAAAAATCCAAAGAATCTCAGAATGCTTGAGCATGCTGATGGATTTGATGACTCTTCACTTTTTCTTTCTTCTTCCTCCTCATTGCTCAGAGAAGTGGAACAAATTTGTTCCTCTATGGATGATTTGTTTCTATTGAAAGAGTAATCATCTACATTCTTAGGCTCAAATACAAATCTGCAATAAAAATAATATTTTAAAGGAATGGATTTACAGATCACTTCCCCCAAGGAAAGATACTCTTTGTAGTGGTGGGGCAAGTTTTCAGCTACATCTATCATCTTTCCTAAATCCTTCTTAGGATTAGCCATGGGTAGTTCCAAATTTATTTATTCATACTCCATATGGTCATAAAAGTAAAAATAATTTTCTCTTGACATTTTGAACCCATCATTAACATAGATCACCTCTTCTTCTTCAACAAACTGATCAAAGTCATCATCTTCAACTACTGGCACAACCCTCATGGTTGTAACTTTAATTGTTGATTTGCAAAATTAGTCAACGGAGAGCCTTCTTTCCACAGGAGTGGAGGAAAGTGCTCTAATACCATTGTGATGTACTAATTCTGGTGTCATACTTGAACACTATCTAATTCTGTAATTTAAATTACAATTTCTTAACTTTGAATCAAACCACTCAGAGCCTCCTAGGACAGGGAAAATCAAGGGTTTTTTCTAGGAAATTTTGTAGGAAAGAGGAGTGAGAAGAGGGAAGAAACCAAAGATATTTTAGACATATAATTTTCTCTTCCCTAACACATTTATATCTAGTGGCATTTAGGTTTCAGAATCCGCTATGGGGAAACCTACTTCCACGCTTTTGGGCAGCCAAACCGTGAAACTAGGAAGAGTAGTTCATCCTTTTTCAATGAGGGGCTTGGGTAAATTGATTATGGCTATGATATAAGGTTATATTACAGTACACAAAGGTTTGTTCAGTTAAATAACATATTTGGGAATTTTAGGAAACTAGTCCCTTGGACTGCACTCTAGGCTCGGGTTCTGAGTCTTCCAGACATATGGAGAATGTTAATTAAACTCATTTTCAGACATGGAAGGTGTTCAATGTGAATTTAGTGAGTGCTCAGAAGTAAAATAAATAAAATCATAAAGGTTTAAGTGCTTTAACTCATTCAAAATCTAAAGCTAGTCATTTTTCAATGCATTTCTAGCTAGGGGGTGGAAATGCTTCTCCAGAGTAAATCAGATATATTCAAAACTCTGTAATACTTGCAGAAAGGTAAGAATACATTATTTCAGATAATTAATGACTGAATTAAATCTCATGTGAGTTTCATATATTTACTCATTAATTTAGTCTTCATTACAAGGCTAGAAAACTAGAATTGGAGGTAGACATTGTAATGGAAAACTATTAGAACATTACATAAACTTTGGAACTGTTAGGAGACTAATATTAGGGACTGATAATAACCTCAATTAATGGCAGATATCCATATATCTCTCTTCATCACTTCATATCATCAATCTCTCATAAAAGGAGGAAATCTTGAAGATAGCTCTGATATTTGAATGGAGGAGTTTCTCAATCACTCTGATGTGCTGCACTAAAATGGAAATGGATTTAGAACCTACACTATCACTCCCTTAATGGATGAGAGTTGATCCATATCTCCAATATAACCTGCAATGAGAAGGGAAGAAGAGGGGAGAAGGAGAACAAGGGACTTGGGGCACATCACCCAAGAGACTAAGGATCACCACTCAAAAATGAAGCTTAAGATTCAATCAATTAAAAAAATACATTAACCCAAACTGAATAATGGAGTTATAAATTCCGTTAAGTAGACCTTGGGTGACTTGTTGAGCAAGTCCTTCACCCATTTAACAAGTAACCCACTTGCCAATTTTGTTCCTAATCCATGAGTGGCCCTCCTTGATGGGATTAACAATTTTGGTTTTCAAATGATGTTTCCTTGTTTGTATAACTTAACCCAAAGTGGAAATTTGACCTTCTTGAGAAAAATAGCAAGTATGAAGCTTAGTAAATGTTTCCATGTTTTTATCCTTCAATCCAAAATAGAAACTGCTCCTTCCTTGAGTAATTAGAAATTTTGTGCATAAGGTAATATTTCCTTTGTTTTCATCTTTGCACCAAATTAAAAACTAATTTGGATAGTTTCTATATTTACTGTGACATGTTTCTTTTTCCTTCTTTGGCATTGTTTCCATTTTTCCATCCAAGGCAAGTTTACTAGCTTTCCCCAGTGCACCCTCCTGACATGGCAGCCTTAATTCCACATCATTATTGTGCATAATAAATACAATTGCTGAAATAAAAATAAATACATGGATTAGAACAATTATTAGCAATATTTTCCTAGGAATAATAAGTAATGTCAATTTGAGCCCCTAGGAATTTCATCATGGTCAACATTTTTAATGTCCCAAAATATTGGGACATGACACACAACACCATTGGGTGATGGAGTCAAGATATACAATAGGAATAATCAGAACTTAATTCAAATGGTTTCAACATAGGGGAAAGGTAGCCACTTGATCACAGTCGATTCATAATTGTTTGGTGGAAAGGAGGAACATGAACAGAACATCAACATAGAGCATTGCAAAAAGTGAATTATGCATCAAATTTAGAAGAAAACTTTGGTGAATACCTGAAACAACAGATGGAGCATAGCAATTATGAATTCCGAGCTGTTATACCAAAGTCTCAGATATGAAAGAAAACAAAATGGGAGAGATAAACTGGAAAAACATTCACATATGAAAGGAAATAAGATACTGTAAGTGTGAACGACACATGAATCCTTGTATGAAAAGGCTGACCTCGGCTCTGCAATTATATTAAAATTCTCTTGAAAAACACACATAGCAAAATTACAATGGTTTGAACCCCTTCTTCTTCTTCAAGAGGTATATTTATAGTATTTGGTTTTCCCAGACCGACATCCGGGAATCAAAATTTGTTACAATCAGAAGGACATCCTCTAACAACCTCTTAGGTGGCACATTGGCTACGACTTGCATGAAATGACCAGACAATGAAATGTTAAACACGGGATGAAATAGGCATGAGAGCATCCCATAATCCCATCTCACGGGTGATGACTATACAAAGCTCTGAGAAAAGTGACCATTGGGAAGGGCATGCGACACAAAGAAAATTTCCCGCGTACCATCATTGTAACTTCTACAAGTGCACTTTGAGTTTGGGTGACCCATATTGTTGGATGATTCTCCATAAATCAGGACCAGGCATGGTCATAGCCATCATGTCGTATGCTTACGCTTGGAGCTCCATTGTTTTCGTGTATGAAATCTTGGGAACTTTGGAGCATGCGGCTTTAAAATCAAACAATAACTCGAAATCACTAGCCAATTTGTCAAAAATGACCTTCCCTAACAACACTTGTTTCATATCTCCAAATTTGTTGTGCTCCAATCGGCAGTGCACTAGGCACTCCTGATACTCCTTCTAAGACATTAAAGGACCCTTTTCTTCCTAGAAAAATGGGAGCCCTCTGTTTACCACTAGTTTGAATAACTTGACAACTTCTCGGACTTTGTGCTCAGTAAATTCTATTTTGGTCCGTACCGTCTCCATCATCATGTGCTTAGCCACTATCTTTTTGGTTCCAGAGACAACAACGATCTTGTTTTGAATACTGTATCTGGTAGTAGACCTGTCTGACATAGAGCTCAGGAAGGTTATGGAATTCTCCACAGTCACCAAGGGCCTTTTGTTCACTTCTGCCAATATTATCTGGGCTTGTTTCTTGGCTTCTCTCATAGCAATTTCCTCATCTTCAATATATCTAGGTAGGGCCAAAATTTTTCAGCTTCCATGATTATTTTATCCCAGATCAGATGCCTAGCGCCTTGCAAGGCAAGTTTTCCAACCACCTGTTGGTTCAATTTAGCATTTTGTTGAGCCAATTCTTGGCATTTCTCCTCTGCCTTTTATCTTCCTCGTTCCTCGTTGACTCTTTCCTTTTCCAGTTCCTCAATCTGTTGTTTCAATTTAATGAGCTCGGTATCCTTTAAGCCTATCTGAGACATTGCTCTGGAGAGGGAGTTGGTATCTATCTCTCTATCCATACCTATGGGCTGAATTGTATTCTCCGTGCTTCTACTTTGAAGCTCATTTTCCTTCATTGCTAATTTGGTTTTCAATTCTGCCTCACTATTCTTCAAAACCTGGATGTCTGCTTCCCAATATCTCCCCTCTTCTTTAAGCTTTAGTAGCTTAGCCTTGCAGTCAGTAAGATCGGAGTTCAATACCTCTTTTTCCCTTTCGAAGTCAGCCAATTCATCTGCTTAAGCAAGTTGGGTTCCAGGTATTTTTAACTTCCTTTTCTTTGTCATCGAGTAATTTCTGAACCAAAATCCCTTTCTGCACAGATCCTTCTATTTGCATAGCTTCCTTTTGTAAGTTGTTGATTTGGGCTTTGAGCGCTTTATTCTCCACTCTCGCTTTCCTTAAAATATTTGAATTTTTCACCCTATTTTCCTCCAACTTAGACATCTGTATGGTAGCTTTAAGTAGTCTGGTATTCAGTATATCCCTAGTCTCTTTGTTTAGGTGTATGATGTTAGTAGTGGGAACCTTTGAAAGGTTCACAATGACCTCAGACACCTTGTTCCTCGTTGCCAGGGCTAAGTAAAGGGTATCAGTGGCATGATCCCTTACAGGTTTTAGTGCCACATTGGGGTGAGGCAACTGTGAGGCTTCACTGTATAGTTCTGCTATCTCCTTGAAGGTTTTATCAGCCCCCTCTTGGTAAGACCTCAACCATTATTCTTTGAACACATGCTTGCTCAGAGTCTGTCTATCAAATACACACTCTTGTATTTTCAATTTGGCTGCCTCAGGCTCTTCTTGTCGCTGTTTTTTTATTAAATTATTCTTCTTTTCCTATCCCCTTTTGACTTGCACCAATTGTTGTCCCAGTTCCACCTTCTATTTCTTGAACATGCTGGCAGTGTCCATGGGCCCTAGATCCCATATTTTTATTGAAATTGATGAATAGCTGACCAGTGATGAGAATCCACCTGCTATCACAGGGTGAATCTACGGACCTGGGTAACACTTTTTGGCAAGTGAATTTCGGCAAAAATAA
>LPNX010596330.1:28584-51911 GCA_001517045.1 Pseudotsuga menziesii | reverse complement strand
AAGCCTCGCTTTGTGCTTGTCAAGTGAGCCATCTAATTTGTATTTGTTCTTGTACACCCACTTGCAGCCAATTGGTTTGGTTCCAACTGGAGGGTCAACCATCTTCCAAGTTCCATTCTTTATGAGGGCATCATACTCATTCTGCATAGCTTCTTTCCACTCAGCTCGAGTAGAAGCTTCTTCAAAGGAAGTTGGTTCAAAGTTAGCAGATAAATTAAATTCACAATCAAATGATACATCCATGTCATCACCTGAATTATCTGCTTCTCCTCCATGTCTTTTCGAATTTCTCGTTCCCATCTTTCCAACTTCATCCTGATGGACACTTTCAAGTGTCTTTGTGGCCCATTTAGAAATATTTCGTGATGGTCTTGGTTGATTAGCTGGTGGTTCTTCATCATTGATTGAGAGTCTTTCAATTCTCTCAATCACATCATCCAGTTGAACCTCTTGATCAGGTGAAGTAGCAGGAACTTCTTCATGCAGGGGAGTTGGTGCTTCATATGGAAATTCCAAAGGTTGATCTAGAATAGGAATCCCCCCTTCAAGGTTTGGAATTTCATATTCATTTTCATAATAGTTCTTTGGATGAGGATAATTTTCCAGATGATCAAGCTGTCTCTCAATGGACTGGTCATTTTTATTAGTTTCAAGAAAAATGACATCTCTGGAAATAACAAATTTCTTGTTTACCTCATCATAGAAATGGTATGCCTTGGAGTATTCTTCGTACCCCAGGAAAATGCACTTTCTGCTTCGAGCACCAAGTTTGTTTCTTTTCTCCTTTGGAATCAAGGCATAACAGGTGGAACCAAAAACTCTGAGATGCCTGACTGAAGGGAGATGGCCAAACCACATTTCATGTGGAGTCTTGTTATCAAGTGCATTTGATGGACTTCTATTTCTCAAATATGCTACACATATTACTGCATCACCCCAAAACATTAGTTTTACATTCTTGAAAAACATCATTGAGTGAACCATATTCATTATGGTTCTATTCATTCTCTCTGCTACGCCGTTTTGTTGAGGATTGTAGGGAACTGTAGTCTAATGTGCAATTCCATGTTGACGAAGATAAGCTTCAAAAGAATTTGAAGTGTATTCTTTTCCATTATCAGTACGAAGTGTACCAATTTTTTATTGTGCTTGTTTTTCAATCAATGCATGAAAGTCTTTGAATGTTTGAAATGCTTCTGACTTTGTCTTTAAACAGTATGTCCAGCACATTCTTGAGTAGTCATCAACAAATGTCATAAAATACTTGTTCCCATTTGCTGAAGGAGTTGGCATTGGGCCACACAAATCAGAATGTACTAACTCTAATTTCCTACTTGCTCTGAAATTAGATTCATGGAATGGCAGCTTACTATGTTTAGCTAATATACATGCATCACATTTATTCTTCTCTTTAGGAATGGTGGGAAAGCCAAATACACCATTCTTTCTCAACAAACGAACACTGTTATAATTTAGATGACCAAACCTTGCATGCCACAATGAGCTAGATGACATATTACCTTCTCCATGCTGAGAGAGGTAGGCATAGTTCTAAAATCTTGCTGATGAACCCTTGAGCTTCAACAGCTTTCCATCTTCGTATCCAGTCATGATGACTTGGTTGTCAGAGGACTTTCTTATTTCAACAATTCCATCAAACATGCGGATGGAATGGCCTTGCTGTCGAATTTCCACCATGGACAGTAGGCTTCTCTGCAACTCAGGAATATAGAGAACGTTCTTCAACAAGAAACCAGGGAATCCAGGCATCTTGAGTCGAATGGTGCCCATTCCCTTTGGTTTAATACTTGACTTGTCTGCAAAGTACACCATGCCATCTATTTTTTCATTCAGTTCTTCAAAACAGTCTTTTCTAAATGTCATGTGTGATGTTGCACCAGTATCAAGCAGCCAACAATATTTATAAGATGAAAGAGAAGTCATTTCATTAAATCCAAGATTACAATGTGCAACAATACAAGAATCAGAAGATTTACTAGCATCTTGGTCATCTTTCTTCTGGTTGTGCTTGTCTTTGATGGAGTCCCATGAAGCCCAACACTGATCTTATGTGTGCCCAATATTTCTGCAACGCTTGCACTTTGATCTTTTTTCTGGAGTTGTTTCTACCCCCTCTGCCTCTCTCTTGCTGCAATCTCCCTTGGAAGGGTCTTTCGATTGGTCTTTTCCAGCTAGGGCAGCACCAATACTAGATGCCAAAGAGTGCATCTTTACAACTGTTAGTGTAATTTACAATAATGAGCTTGATATGACAAAGAGAAATAGAAAACAAATAATAACCTTGCAGGTCTACAGTCTCTGCCAAGGTGAATACAATGCAAACTTCAGGTGAGCATACACAAACTTCTTCAGTATACAAAATATATCAATCACGAGCTTCAAATATACAGCAGCATTCCCTTTTATACAATATGTGGAGGCACCAGAAGCTAATATATTAGTGTGCAAAGGATATAAGTGCACAAAAAATCAAACACCAGACTATATACTCCTGCAAAATCAAGTGATTAGCAGCAACAATTGTATGGATCGCAGCAACAATCTTCACATTCATCTCTACACAGCTCCACTCAGGCATCTCTTCAACTTGGTCGTAGATGTGATATGCTGAGTAGTCTTCAGCACATATTAGGGTTTGTGTATTTTCATAAATCTGATGTGACTCTATATTCAAACAATACTTAATTGGCCGTTAATGAGAGGACACCATTTTCAAATCTTCTCATGAATAATGACCATTTTCAAAACTTCACAATAGCCTATCGCCAAAAATAATCAAAATATCATTTAATTTCTATTCAGAGCTTTTCTAAGGAAGGCAGCTTCATAAAGATCAGTAAGAGAGGCGACATGGTAGTCCATCCCAATTTGCATGTCAAGATGTCTCATATGGACACAGTCAAGTCAAGAATTTAGCTGATTTTTATGCCTAATCTCGACTTATCTATCAGAAATATGATGCATAAGCATGGATTACACAATATATATGAAGTTCAATACTGTAATTTATACTGAAATGCCCAGCCACGGTGCTCAGCAGAACGATAAACAGCACAACACTGATACTGAAAAAATGTTGTGCCGCGAACTGGATGTAATCTCCA
This sequence comes from Pseudotsuga menziesii, assembly GCA_001517045.1. Lineage (NCBI taxonomy): Eukaryota > Viridiplantae > Streptophyta > Pinopsida > Pinales > Pinaceae > Pseudotsuga > Pseudotsuga menziesii. The sequence continues at coordinate 48,786 of LPNX010596330.1, read as the reverse complement.
GAATAGCAAGGCGACCTCAATAGAAGAATACGAGCATCTCCACCAATATCAATGTAGTCTATCAACATATATCAATGCAGCTATCTTTAGTCCAACGCAGGCAGGAAGCTATCTCCAACGTATTCAGATTATAAACTTCCAGCATGAATTCGCAGCTCTTGAAAGTAAATGGGTCTTCAACGCAGTAACCCAGTGTTCAAACACCAGCATTCTCCATGCTAGTCTTCACACCAAGATACACCAATTCGCTGGTCTTCACACCAATACGCTGGTCTTCACACCAATTCTTTACGCAAGCAGCAGTCTCCACGCAGGATAGTTTCTCCACACAGTCTCCACGCAAAAATCTAGGGTTTAACGTAGTCTTCAGCAAGGCTGTAGTCTCAGCATAAACGCAGTGGTGAGATATCACAGATATAACGCAGATAAGTCAAATTCACAGAGGGTATTGTGAACAAACTACTGGAAGTAGTGGTTATACTCTGAATTCTGAGATGCTGAATAATATGAATATGCAATCCATGGAATGGGGGCCTTAGTTTGAGGTTGAGGCAAGGAATAATGCTGAAGCAACAATGATAGGCCGACCGACAAAGAAATAGTGACCTAGACAATAGCTATTGGTCTACGAACGAGGAAGATAACCATCAAATTCACATAGATAACCAGGCGTGGCCTCCCAAAAACCAGATAAGGCGAATTTAATCTTAGAATATTGTTCAGTGCGTGGTTCTTGCTCACAGCAGTATACTAGGGAAACAAATCTGTCGAGCCCCACCTTTTCCAGTACGCTCCTCTACAATCTGGTCGTGGACGTTTTAGAGCTTCAAAACATGGGTTTCAGCTCTCACAACAAATTATTGTTTCACACAGACTTTATTCTCAGTCTGATATAACGCTGGTATTGTTTCTCAACGTAGTCTCATTGCAATCTTAACGCGGCCTCAAACTCAACATGCAAAAGGAGGAGGGCGATTCATTCACCTGAGAAATTAGGGTTAGGTAATTCAAAATTTTTTGCAGAGAATAAACTCAAGCAGATGGAGTAACGCATACATTGCATGTGACTCCACTGGCAGACTGATGAAGCAGTCTGGCAATGGACTGGCAAGCAGAATGCCAGTAATGGGCAGAAATGCAGCAGGAGTTATGGTAGACAGCCCTGCTCCGATACCAGTTGTTGGTAATAACTCCCGATTCATTCTATTCTATTGACATATCAAATATTTATACATTTCATGAGGCGGTTGAATACCATCCTTTTCGCCTTCCTATGCAACTATTCATATTCCTACAATTTATTTATTTACAATATATAATCCCCGTCGGATTATATTCTAACAGAATCAACTTTCATAATATATAGCATTTATGGAGAGAAAATGTGTGTAAATGATTATGAAATTAGTTTCTGTGAAAGTGGGTTTTCAAATTTTCAGCACATCTTAACATATATGTTTGTGCGGGTGCAACAATATATGAGGTAAATGATGTCCATTTGGGATAAAATATTGCATACATATAAAGGACCTATGGGCCTAGTGCAACACTATTTATTCAGAATTTTTCATGAATTATTATTTTTATTATTAATTATTGAAGTAAGAAAAGATTGAAATTAAAAACTTATGTGTGGGTGCAACACTTTAGGGGAAAAAATCAATGAAATCCTTGATTTCTAAATATAAGATCATAGAGATTGATCTTGTCTAGTGCACCATATAGTTTTGTTGGGAAATGGTGATGGAAATCAAAACTTATATAACAAACAATCGATGTATGTATTTTCCAAAACAGACGTGTGTCATTTAGAAAAATAATTATAACTAAATAAAACATAGTTTTGAAGGAAAAAATTACATATTCAGAATCATAATTTCGTACTCTACAATACCCTACATTTTCATAAAAAAATATTATGTATGTCATATCAAAACATGCCATCTAAACTAAGCATATTGATAGAGTTATAAAAGACAAGCAATAGCCCTGGTTGATTTGTCCTAGCCAATAGGTTCGGTATTTCGAAGCTGCTTCCAAACCTAATGTCAAACCTTAATCCCACCAATTATTTAAATTTTAAAATAATGCATATGTGATATAGCTTATTCATATCGCATATGCGATATGGATAAGCTATATTGCATATGTGTTATAGATTATTCATATCGCATATGCGATATGAATAAGATATAATGCAGATGCGATATAACACATATGCGTTATAGCTTATTCATACCGCATATGCAATATGATAAAGCTATAATGCATATACATTTAGTTTTAAATAATTTGTTTCTGTCCTAACGCATCAATGTTCATCATCCTCATCCTCATCATCGTTACCAACCTCATCCTCATCATCATCATAATCACCCTTATCCTCATCATCATCATCATCGTCATAGTCATCATCCTCCTCCTCCTCCTCCTCATCATCATTGTTCATCATCATCATCATCACCATCACACTCATCAGCTTCATCATCATCATCATCGCCCTCATCCTCATCAGCTTCATCATCACCCTCATCCTCATCATCATCATCACTCTCATCATCATCATCATCATCATGGTCATCATCATCATCATCATCATCATCATCACCCTCATGCTCATCCTCATCATCCTCATCATCATCATCATCATCAACATCATCATGGTCATCATCATCATCACCCTCATCCTCATGGTCGCCACCATCATCATCATGGTCATCATCACCATCCTCCTCCTCCTCATCATCACCCTCATCCTCATCATCATCATCATAGTCATCATCACCCTCATCCTCATCATCATCATCATGGTCATCATCATCATCATCACCCTCATTGTTGTCATCATCATCATATTCATCATCCTCCTCATCCTCATCATCATCATCACCCTCATCCTCATCATCATGAACCTTGATCCTCATCAGCATCATTCATCACCCTCATCCTCACCATCATCATCATCTTCATCGACACCCTCATCCTCATCATCATGAAACTTGATCCTCATCAGCATCATTCATCACCCTCATCCTCACCATCATCATCATCTTCATCGACACCCTCATCCTCATCATCATCATCATATTCATCCTCCTCCTCCTCATCACCACCATCCTCATCCTCATCTTCATCGTCACCCTCATCCTCATCATCATCATCACCCTCATCAGCATCGTTCATCACCCTCATCCTCACCATCGTCATCATCTTCATCGACACCCTCATCCTCATCATCATCATCATATTCATCATCCTCCTCATCATCACCATCATCCTCCTCATCATCTTCTTCATCACCCTCATCCTCATCATCATCATCACCCTCATGCTCATCATCATCAACCTTAATCCTCATCATCATCTTTCATCACCCTCATCCTCATCCTCATCATCATGGCCATCATCATCATCATCATCGTAGTCATCATCATCATGGTCATCATCATCATCACCCTCATCCTCAACATCATCATCATAGTCATCATCCTCCTCCTCATCACCCTCATCCTCATCCTCATCATCATCATCATCATCATCATCATCATTGTCTTCATCAACACCCTTGTCCTCAACATCATCAGCATCGTCATCATCATCGTCATCATCATAATCCTCATCCTCATCATCATCATCTTCATCACCCTCATCCTCATCATCATCATCATGGTCATCATCATCATCATCATCACCATCATCATCACCCTGATACTCATCCTCATCATCATCATCATCATAGTCATCATCCTCCTCATCATCACCATCATTGTTCACCATCATCTTCATCGTCACCATCATCCTTATCATCATCACCATCCTCATCATCATCATCGTCATCCTTGTTGTCTTCATCGACACCCTCATCCTCAACATCATCAACATCCTCATCATCATCAGCACCATCATCATAATCCTCATACTCATCATCATCATCATCATCACCCTCATCCTCATTATCATCATCATCATGGTCATCATCATCATCATCATCATCATCATCATCATCACCCTCATCCTCATCATCATCATCATCATAGTCATCATCACCATCATTGTTCACCATCATCTTCATCATCACCATCATCCTCATCATCATCACCATCCTCGTCATCATCATCATCATCATCATCATCATCATCACCATCCTTGTCATCATCATCATCATTCCTCATCCCCATCGTCACCATCACCCTCATCCTCATCATCATTAGCATGGCCATCATCATCATCGTCATCATCATCATCATCCTCATCCTTATCATCATCCTCATCATCATCATCATCATCATCCTCATCATCATTATTCATCAGCCTCATCCTCACCATCATCAACACCCTCATCCTCATCAACATCGACACCCTCACCCTCATCCTCATTGACACCCTCATCCTCATCATCATCGACACCCTCACCCAACCTCACCCTCATCCTCATCGACACCCTCACCCTCATACTTATCATCATCATGCTCATCATGCTCATGGACACCCTCAATGTTCATCACCCTCATCCTCATCATATCTAGATAAATGTAAATTGCACATTTTCATTGAGCACTAAATCGCATATGCGATACATCTCATATGCACTAAATCGCATATGCGATATATCACATATGCGATATATCGGAGGTGCGTTATATCGCATATCCGATATGTGTTTTATAGAAAATGTAGGATGGCATTGTGTTGGCCAGCTTTAATGTATCAAAAGACACAATTCGTCTGAACCCATGCACAAAGAACTGTTCGACATGCAATTTTTTATCATTACTTACATAATTCCATAGTTTTGTACAGGTTTGGGTGGATTTCAATGGGGAATGTATGTAATAGAGGACGAAAGTCACCAAGGAAGGTACTTACACCGAAAGAAGTAGAAAAAAAAAAGAAAAAGGGAAGATTCAAGAAATCATCGGTATTCATTACATGAGCAAATAGTTCCCATTCCCCCTCAATAGATACCTGGCGTAGAGGCTGAGGAAGATAATGCAACATTAAAAGAAGTTGTTTATATGGAAGTTGATATTATTCATCCGTTAGTAGACGGACAATCTTGTGAAGAGTTCAATAATTATGTTACTCCCGAGTAAATGTGACTCAACAACAACTATGTTCGGTGGTTCAATCTCCTAATCAAAGTTGTGAGCCGGTAGTGGATGTAAACGTCACTCCAGCATTTCAAACGGCAAGAAATTTTGCATCAAAATGAAAGAGAACTCCTAAACGAATACAAGTGGATGAGAGTGGATTGACTTCCATGGAAGGTAAGGTGGCTAAACGCACTATCCTTCATCATTCTTCTCAAATAATGAAACAATATTTTGATAACAAATCTGAAGCCAGTAAATGCTAACTATTTTTAGCTTTGCTTAAATCTATAAATATGGAAACTGTTAGAAGAAATTTAGGCATAACAATAATGAAGAATATTGAATCAAGTAATCACATTGTTAAATCTCTTGTTGCTGCATTCACATCGATTGGTAAAAAAACTCGTTCAAAATACTGTAATGTGGGTCATCGTGTATTAGCTAAATCAATTGTATGTAGATCCACAAGACAACGTTGTTTACTTAAATGCACATCACAAATTGTTCCTTTACATCCAAAGACACTTTAAAAAATATTCAGTAAGAAGAGAAAACCTTGATGTAGAGGGACAAATGGAAACATTATGGGCATTTAGCGGTAGGTTTCCCCGCAAATACATGAAGTTAGTCAAAGCAGTGAAGGGCCTAGTGCAAACGTTTTGGCATGATAACACTAGGCCTTCTTCTAACACGAAGGATGTGTTAAAACATTGTAGGGGTTCTCATCACACTGAACCTCATGTTAAGCATTATCTTGACATGACACAAACTCAATTTTTTAAGATGTTTAAATTTTCCCACGTAGAGCTAAGTCTCGGGCAAAGATCTTTTGAAAAATGCAAGCCTTGGTATGTTAGAATCAATACCATCCGGAACACTTGTTGTTGTAGATACCACATAGAGTTTGACCTATATTACCATACATTTGTACATATACGTCGTTTTTTCATCCTAACCATGTGCAGGAATGCTCAAGTATAGTGCCGCCAATGTCATCCAGAGATTTCATCCATAGCATCATGTGTCCGAGGCAAGATGGGAAGACACATTACTTAAAACAATGTGTAGACGGTTCTTGCAACAATTGTGGTGGGCTATCCTTATGGTATGATTGCATCCATGAAAGTGAAGATGAAGCATTCAGGAATGCAATTGTCGAGAAGCAGAACTATTAGTATGAGACATATAAGCTAAATGATGGGAAAGAAAGTAGGAAGATTAAATTGGTGACTTCACGGGTAAATTATTGAATATTGACAAATTAATATTCATGTACACATTTTTTTATGTGGTTTATTGACATATTAATATTCATGTACCAGGTGCGAGTATGTGATTTTATTCCAGAGTTTCGTGGAAAGATCCAACAGTACATTCAACATGTCGATATGGCATGGTCGCAAGATGAGCAATTCAGAATATGCTGGGACACCTTCCCTCTCGGAACAATACTATCAATGGTTGAATTTGCGGAAAATTACACCCTACAACCACAAAATGAAATTCAATGTCAATACTATCACTCAGAGCAGGTGAGCATAATGGTGCATATCACGTATTGACATGGGCAAGATAGTAATGAAGAGAAACATGTGATACTGAAAGAAAGTCACTTCTACATAAGTGACGACTGGACCCATGACATCCATTACATGCAACATTGCTTTAAATTATTCTATGATCATGTGATAGCTATGGATATATCATTTTATCGTCATCTCATTTGGTCAGATGGTTGTGCTGGACAGTTCACGAATGCACGTGTATTTGAATGGTTGTGTTTGTTGCACATAAAATACAAGGTGCCACATGTATCAAACTACTTTGAAACTGGTCATGGAAAAAAAGAGCACGATGGTGTTGGTGCATGCATTAAAAATACCCTTCGAAGAGAAGAGATGAAGTTTACAGGTGCTCGCCTTTGAGACACTGCATCTATAGTCCAATGGTGTGCATTTGTCATGGGAGAAAAAGCAAAAAGGAATCACTTAGCGTGAAGAATATTCTGGGAGGTTACAAATGTCGACCGATCACAAACACCTCGGGTGAACACAGTGCATGGAACTCGACAGTTTCATTCAATTAGAAGCTCAGACAACTCGGCCCTACAAATTTGGACAAGATTGAAGGCTTTCTTTTGCAGTTCCTGTAGCATCGGTGAATGGGGTGATTGTGAGCATACAGATACCGTTGATACATGGGATCGAGTGACACTTGGCACCAATTTCAACAGGGGTAATGAAATATACCATTTGCAAGATGATCATACACATATTTCTATAGGCTGTGATCACATATCGGATCTCATACAAGAAGGTACATGAGTAATACCTAAATAAGAAAATGCATTTATGTATTGTTTACTCGACCTTTGTAGAATTTAATTTATGTAGAAATTAGAAATGCAAGACCTTATTTACAAAATGTATTGTTAACTCGACCTATTTCCTTTTACAGGTCAGATATATGCAGTGGTTGCCCCAAAAAATAATGAATGGGGTTCTAACTATTGGTTGGCACATTGCTTAGAGGGGAAACAAACCCTTCTAGAACCTATTACAGATGATGAAAATATTGAATTCCCAACCGGATCGATGGTTATAAAAGGGGAGTACTTGACACTTGCAGCACAACAGAAAAGGAAGGGTGGGTATGTATATCAGGATTATAGACCAGGAGCTATTGTATACCACTTCACCAACCTAGTAGTTGGTATAAACATTACACTCCGCACACTTTCTCACAAAAATAGGTCACATGTACAATAATTTCTACCTCATATAGAGCACGAAATATTGATGGACACCATCGGCACCAGAGATGATCCAGATGGCCTACTTGTATGAGTGCATTGTCAGGTACGTTATTTAACCTTTTTAAAAGTGAATTCTGAAGCATAATTTCCATTATTTAGCCTTACTGTATTACCAATGTAATAAAACTATGATTGATAGATACCATTCATAGACATAATATTATTCAAAGGATACTGGACACTAGAAACCTGATCGTATAACCTCGTGTGAGTTATCTATTGTATAACCTCGGGTGAGTTATCTATAAACCATGTTTGCACATTTTCATTGCATTCTCTTATCTTTCTTATGATGGTACTAATGTCTAGCCTTTCGTGTGCCTAGGATACAAACACCATCTACGGCACATTGGAGGCACCAAGAATGGTGTCTTTAGACACCACCAAATATAGTTCGGAAAAATAACAAGCTCTCGAGTTGTTGAAATTTCTATTTCTTGATTTTTTTAGTTTAATATACATTTAGTTACATTTCCATGTACAAATTAGAATCCAACTAGAGGCTTTCATACTTGCATGCACCAATTAGGGTCAAGACAATCATGCAATCATGCAAGTTAGGAGAGGGAACTAGAAACACATGATCACCAATACTTGCATGCACACCAACTAGGATTTCATGAGTCACCAAGTTGCATGCTCCAATTAGGGTCAAGACAAGGTATGAGATGTCCAACTAGGGTTTGGTGAGAAATCATGCAAGTTAGGAGAGTGAACTAGAAACACATGATCACCAATACTTGCATGCACCAACTAGGCTTTCATGAGTCACCAAGTTGCATGCTCCAACTAGGCTCAAGACAAGATATGAGATGGAACTAGGGTTTGGTAAGCAATCATGCAAGTTAGGAGAGGGAACTAGAAACACATGATCACCATTAATTGCATGCACGCCAACTAGGCTTTCATGAGTCACCAAGTTGCATGCTCCAATTAGGGTCAAGACAAGGTATGCGATGTCCAACTAAGGTTTGGTGAGCAATCATGCAATTTAGGAGAGTGAACTAGAAACACATGATCACCAATACTTGCATGCACCAACTAGGCTTTCATGAGTCACCAAGTTGCATGCTCCAACTAGGCTCAAGACAACGTATGAGATGGAACTAGGGTTTGGTGAGCAATCATGCAAGTTAGGAGAGTGAACTACAAACACATGATCACCAATACTTGCATGCACCAACTAGGATTTCATTAGTCACCAAGTTGCGCATGCTTCAACTAGGGTCAAGACAAGGTATGAGATGTCCAACTAGGGTCAAGACAAGGCATGAGATGTCCAACTAGGGTTTGGTGAGAAATCATGCAAGTTAGGAGAGTGAACTATACACACATGATCACCAATACTTGCATGCACCAACTAGGATTTCATGAGTCACCAAGTTGCATGCTCCAATTAGGGTCAAGACAAGGTATGAGATGTACAACTAGGGTTTGGTGAGAAATCATGCAAGTTAGGAGAGTGAACTACAAACACATGATCACCAAACTTGCATGCACCAGATAGGCTTTCATGAGTCACCAAGTTGCATGCTCTAGCTAGGGTCAAGACAAGGTATGAGATGTAGAACTAGGGTTTGGTGAGAAATCATGCAAGTTAGGAGAGTGAACTAGAAACACATGATCACCAATACTTGCATGAACCAACTAGGATTTCATGAGTCACCAAGTTGCATGCTCCAATTAGGGTCAAGACAAGGTATGAAATGTCCAACTAGGGTTTGGTGAGCAATCATACAAGTTATGAGATGTGCTTTATGAGACGGAACAAGGTATGAGATGTGCTTTGATTATGATTGTTAGTGGCATTGGTATGGAAAAAGAAAACTCAAAATGCTTAAAGTACTTATTTGTACATGGTCATATGGGGGATTTGGCTAGGGATGAACTTAGTTCTTAATTCTATTTGAGGAAAAAACCATTCTTTTGTTCAAGAATTAATCTCTTATTCAAGCATTGTCTCAAAAAGTACACTAATCACATGTATCTAATTCTTTTTCCCATGGTAGCTTACATATCAAAGTCGTGGGTTTCCTTGATGGTGCATATCAAAGTGATCCAAATTTTAGTATCATAGGGCATCTTATTTTTCTTTGATATGCATGTCAGTAAGTATAAAGTTGGAACTAGCATTGGAACAAACAACTTTGCATAATTAATGGCCTCAATGGTCTTGATGAAATGTGATTTCAATGGTGGTGTAAAAACTCTCTAGGTTTTTGTTGAATAGGATCTCACTATAAATTGGATGTTAAACAAGACCTAATTGTCAAATACTGCTACTCTTTAGTACATTTATTTTTAGCATGTTTTTGGGAACTAAACATTATTGTTGATTCTCTTCCTAAATCAAGTCAAATTCAGGAAGATATGGAGTTAGAAGAGATAATTGAAGGGCCCTATTTGGTTTCTTCCTTGTGATTCAAATAAAGGTGACATGTAATATCTATGTATATATTTCACTATTTTGGCTGAGTTAGATAATCTTTTGGTTCATACAGTTTTTTGGATGTATAATACTATGTGTGTTTTTGGATATTTTCTATAATAATATTATTATTATTTTTGGACAATTTTTGAAATTGGGATTTTTCTCCCATATAGGACCAACATGGGAGAAATTTTTGGACAATTTTTGAAATTGGCACATTTGCAAAGATCATGTAGTATTTTGTCTGCTATTATCTATTGGGGTATTTTGAATAGATGGAATTAAAGGCCCGTGGTGGAACTAGGGTTACCAAGTTATGAGATGGAACTAGGGTTTGGTCAGCAATTTGCAAGTTAAGAGAGGGAACTAGAAACACATGATCACAAATACTTGCATGCACCAACTAGGCTTTCATGAACAACAATTTACATGCTCCAGCTAGGGTTACCAAGGTATGAGATGGAACTAGGGTTTAGTGAGCAATCATGAAAGTTAGGAGAAAGAAATAGAAACACATGATCACTAATACTTGCATGCACCAAATAGGCTTTTATGAACACAAATTTGCATGCACCAACCAAGGTTTACTTCAACCAATTTAGGGTTTGTAGGGTACATGATGTATGTTAGTATGGTATGATGAACTAGTATCATAGGGTATTGTAGGGTATGATATGGTATATATTACACATGCATGCATGACTTAGTGTTAAATGGTACATATTGTTAGTATGTTATGTTATGGTACATGTTATTGTATCATAGTATGGTATGATGTTGGTGTCGTAGGGTAATGTAGAGTATGTTATTGTGTGTATGTTATAATTGTAGAGTATGTTAGTGTGTGTTACTGTGTGTAAATTAGGGTATGTTATTGTATGTTAGAATTGTATGATGTTAAAAAGTTGATGAGTCGTTTAAATTCTTCCTTTAAGTATTGGAAATTCATTTAAGTTAGCACACATGCATGAACCACACATATCATGTTCCAAGACCAAGTCAACCATGATATCATGTTCCAAGATCAAGTCAACCATATATATGTATAAATTTGAACCTTGCTTTATATTATATATGTATAGAAATAATGTTGTACAAACATTTCCATGCCACATGGCCATAATACAAAATAGTTGATCAAAAAGTACATCTGTGTGTACATATGAACAAAAAGTTACATCTATGTATGCCCCCTATACATTTTTTCTAGTTATCCCCCATTTTGCTGCCATTGCTAGAGTCTTTGGAGAAGTGTAGCTTTCTTTTACGACTGCTCACTGGTGATCCCCATTACTAAACAAGAGGGATAGGTCTCATCAGTGGAGACTGCAGAAAAACCAATTTTTGTAAGTTAATTTACTAACCTTTAAAAATTCTATGTACATTTGTTCAAATTCCAAAACCAAAATAACATTTCCTCTTACTGTACATGAGTAAGTAATCACAGGTCCTGGTGCCTCACTAACAGTGACCCTGATTGGGTGCTCTTCTTCCATCACTTGCTCACTATTAGGTTGCATATATATATATGTGCGTGTGTGTGTGTATGTATGTATATGCCAATGTCAACAAATATACATGTACCTTGGGGGGGGGGGGAGAGGGTCACCAATTTGGGTCTCTTCAAGCACCAAATCAGAGAAATATATGTACACAAACGTACAAAGAAAGCGATCTACATAAAAATACCTGCTGGCTCGTCAAAGGTGGGCCACCGGTTTGGTTCTCTTCACGCACCGGTGCCTCACTAGGGGCCTGCATATAAAGTAACATATATATATATATATATGTAAATTTCATATAAAATAGTGAATTAGAGACATATATACTACCTGGAAGGAAAATGATGAACTACCAAAGAAAGAGAAACATACATCCTTGGATGGGGGGAAGAGGTGGGTTGAAAACAACCTCACTTTAGTGCTCTTCAAGCACCACTATCACAATAGGTTCCTACATAAAGTAACATATGTCAAAGTGATACAAGTTACAAAATGATTTTTCCAAAGAAAGCGAAACATAATTAAAAGCATATTTCAAATAATACCTGTGTCTGCGAATCTACCTCTGCATGAGAGGGAATAGGCTATGATACAATATACTCATCCTGGTCAACTTGCATCAAACATGTTGTATCAAAATTAGGATACATATTGAATGTTACTATCTACACTATAAATATGTAAATAAAGTTGACAAATTAACAAGTATAGTTCTTACCCCTATTAGTGAAGAACCAAACCCATAAGCAATATTGACAGCCACATCAATGTTCTCAACATTGATCGGCGGACTATGCGACTGTGGTGTGCCATGGGACACCAGCTGTATATTTGTTCACATAATTTGTTATATAATTAAATAGAAATAAATTGTGAAACAATTGAACATTTTGACATGAAACAAAATATAATATGAAAATAATGAGTTTTACTTACAAAGCGAAGTAATCCATCGTCTCAGAAGTCAAAAGCAGGGCCATAGCATATGCCTCCACACGATTTGCAAGGGTGTGGAGTAACACGACGCTCTGAAGACTGTGCATCTCCTCTGTGATCTGTAGATGGGCCCACCTTAGAAGTGCCATTCCCTTAGTCTACATTTCCTTGGACATCAGTCCCATGCTGAAGCAATGTATCTCCCATGTCAAATAATGCCTCCTGTGTATACTCAATCATAGGACCTACAGGAGGATATACCCGAGGGGGTTTTGGTGTGCATGGTGGGTGTGCATGGTGGGAGTGGCATCCCATGACCAACACCCTGGTTTCCTAAGAGATCAAAGTACTTAACATGTTTTCCTAGGATGAATTCTACATACAACTTCCTAAGGAAATAAAATGGGATGTCCCTATTCCCATGGGGGTCTTCATCGAAGACCATATACCAACGATCCATCCAATTGGAATTTATATTTGGTTCAATGCACCAGTCTATGGAAATGTGTGCTCGACTGGTGGGTGGAACCAATCTAGTACTAGGGTCCCAGAATAATGAAAATAACTAGTCGTTTGTAATTTTAAGGGCTTTGATGTCTTTATGAGTCAATCCATCAGAGCAGTATTGCCTCCTGGATTCTTTGTACGAGGTAATGTTGTACAAATATCCTTGGGAATTGGCAATTGTGTCTGTTATTGTGTCCAAGGCATTGGCAATTGTGTCTGTTATTGTGTCCAAGGCATTGGCTAAAGACTATCTCAAATGATCCCCCCCTCTAATAGATGAGCTAAGTCACCTCAATGACGCTAAGCGCACAATAATCTGTGCATTTCTATCTTGTTCCCGCTCCGGGTTTGGGTTTGGTTTTGGGTTAGGTTGTGGGTTAGGTTGTTGTGGGTTAGGTTGTTGTGCATTATTAGAGGGTGGGATTTCTAGATTGTATTGTTCATTTGTGTTGTCTGTTAATATTTAAACAAAAAACTACAAGTTATTTTACTTTTAATCATTATTTGATTGAACATTCAACTTTTTTCTTAAATTTGTTTAAAGTATTTATAAAAACAATGAAATTATGGAAAAAATTAAAGAATGGAAGACTAAGTGAAAAGGATAATCTAGCATTTACCTACCATTGGAGCAATCCACCTCGAACTCGACCTCGAAAAGCTAAAACACAAATCGCACTTGCGCTATTTCACGGGTGATTCCATGAAGATGGGTAACACTTTTTGGCCAAATTTGGCGATGAAAACCTGATTTTTTACTCATGTACTAGAGAGAAGCCCTGAAAACGCATATATGCCATGTGAATTTTTCGCTATCCTGATCCTATGCAAATGAAATTTGAGGGGCCTACAGCCTCTGTTTTATTTTTTATTTTTCTTTTCAATATTGCATATGTGATATATTGCATATGCGATATTGAAAATTAAGAAACACTATATTGCATGCTTTTTTATCAAGGGTAATATGTGGTATCATTTGTGTATATTTTCTAGGCACGTTGTGGAGATCCATTATTAGCCATATGTACGATGCAATGTTAACATGCTACTTTGTGGAGATAATATCACTATTTTTTTATTATTTAATAGCATTGATCATTATTTCCCTTTGCACATACTGCTTTCAAATTACAAGCACTAAATATCTTATGGTATTTAAGAAACATTTCTGAGTCCTCTTATATTCCTTCTTCTATCTAGATATAATTTAATTGGAAGAATTCATGATACAATACCAAATGGATTATTGTGTATTAATAGCTCATATGTTAATGAAGAAAAATTTAGGCTTTCCTATCTACTAGTTGATGGAAGGTTGGAAAGAGTAGGAAGGATGAAAAGAGTGTCATTCAAAGCTCATTATACTATGGAGGATATGAGAAATTATATGATTGATCTTGTTCCTTGTGAGATTACAATATTGGCACAAACATTCTATTCAAACAAACTCGAATAGAACAATATATATAATTCACATTTTTCATTTATGCCGTATTGTTTTGTATGAACAATAAATTCTAGGAAAATCTATAGATATGTTTTGGAGCTTTCTATTGTAGTCCATCCAATGCAAATATCAAAATTAAATTGATTGATTGGGTTTTGTTGGAAGTAGGAAACCTTCATTGGGAAGGTAGTGGAAGAAGAGAGTGAGATGGAAGGGTTGTTGAATGGTTACTCTAAAATCATGGCTTTCGATCTCTACATTTCGAATATCTTTAGATCGTATATCCTCCACAATGGTTTCTTCATAAAACCTAAAAAATCCACCCTACTCATATCATCCCATGAACCATCACCTTTAATGAAGCAAGATTGAAGCATGAAGCAAGGAACCAAGATGATGTATGGATGCAAGGAACCAACATGATGCATGGATGGGTATCATTAGTATGGATTGGTATCAACCGTGTCTTCCACATCCATTATGATCATTTAACAATCCTTCCAACAATAATGTTAAATATCGCATATGCGATATTCAACATTTACACAATGCATATGCGATATATCGCATATGCGTTTTGTAAATGTTGCTTATTGCATATGCAATATATTGCATATGCGATATGCAACATTACAAAATGCATATGCGATATATCGCATACACGATACGTTTTCACGAACGTTAGCATTGTGTTTGGGATCGGGTTATTCCGAACGTACCATCAATAATGCTTATGCGTTCTTGATTTGCACTTCGGAAGTGTGTTTTTGATTTCCTAAGTGGCACCAAAAAGTGGAACCAACTTCGTACGAGCGCCCAAATGAAAAATAGAACAAGAAGGATTTGAACAAATTGAAGGTTAAATGTTGTAGGTTTCATGTAACTTATTATTTACACTTGGTTTGCATTAATATCCAGTTTTACATTAGAGCTTAGACTTTTTTTCCACATACAATTAGTTAAGTTCATTTTGAAATATTAGATCTTTGAATAGGGTAGAGAAAAATAGCTTGGAGTTCTTTGTTTGTAACCAAGGCATGCTACATGAATGGTTTGCACATAGTAGAATATTCTGGCCAGAAATAAGTTTGACATTATTCGATATTACATCATTTGAAGATAAATCCATTTGTACTTAATTTGAGTTTAGTTGACAATTCATATAGGTTGAAAGGATTGTTGAATGACATCAAAGTTATGAATTCCATTTGAGTAATGCTCCTCGATTTAAATATTCCCATTTGATTTAAATTAGACAGTAAGAAGATTACCAAAAGAATGTTCAAAGATAGAAAAAGTCTCAGTTCTTATTTTTGTGTCCTCATTTAACTCTGAGTTTTAGAGTTTGAGGTTGATTGGATGTGGTCAGTTCATTAATCTTTTATAGAGTTTGTGACAATTTTTTTATTAGATTGAAAGGAGTTTTAATTCTGTAGTTAGATTTATCTCTTTGCTGATTGGGTAGATTACTTTGGCAGTTTAAGTCATCTTAGAGTTGTGATTATTTCAGTTCACTCGCAGTCTCCTTTTCGAGGAGTACAAAACAAAAGCAGTTTCATTTTCTAGGGTTATAGAACAGAGTAATTTTATTAAGTGGTTAGGATTGGATTTGAAACATTATTTTTTAATCTTGATGTTGCATATGAGAGAATTGAATGCTTTTCTGTAAAGTAGAATAGATATACATACACTTTCTTTCTTTCTTTTGTGCTTATTGATTAAGGAGTAAAATAGCATAGTTAGATTGTTAGTATAGTATAGGATGTTAGGTAAGTTCGTCTTACCTAGCACAAACAGTGTAGCAACACAAATTTTACCCCTTGGTTGACAATTTAATTAAGGGTGATATATTTTATGTGACAATAGTTATTTATAAATATTCCTAAATATTCGTGATCCTTTTAAGCTATGGGTCTTCTTAAGTATGTCATATTTCTATTTGGTAGACTTAATCTTCACCCTTATTAGCCTTTCTTTTTTCTCAATTGATTTCCCCAAGCTCGAGGCTTTTGTGAAACTGATGGTGTCAATTTGTAGCCTATTATGAAGTTCCATCTTGACAATGGCTGATTAGCTTAGATGTAATGATGTTTTTGACATTAATGATATTATGCAAAGTGTCATTTTCGTTGAACCAAGCCACGTTATGTTTACACCAGACTCATTTGAGGTGTAGGTGATTTTGACTCTAATTTAAAGCATTTTTTGGAAGTCTCTTGTCTCCCATATTATTTATCTTGTGTTTGCACATTAGGTAACTAGTCATAGCCGTGCTCTCAAGGGGGAAAGAAATACTTCTATAAGGAGAATAGGATAAGGTGTATTGCTTTTAATTTTGAGGTCTTAAGTTAGGAAACACTTATGGATTTGCTCAATCTTTCTCCAAGAATCTCTAGAAATGGTGCATCCCCACACTCCACATCTGTATATAAGATAACGAGAATGACAAGAGTTTCAAAGAGGAAGTTGAGGTTTGCTGACTTACAATTGTTTTCAAGGATGAATTTCATCCTCCAATGATCCTTTTCTTGATGTAGTGGTTTCATTTGAGTTTATGATGAACGCTTCCTCAAGATTGTTGTTGCCATAAATAAAATTAGCTTAGGTCTCTTTGAATTATTGAATTATATATGTATTTCTTCCTTAGTTTTTTGGATTATTGAATTATATTTTTCTTTTTCTTGAATTACTTAATATTTTCTCCTCCTTGTATCAATTGGTCATAAAACACTTTAACCTACCTCACATTAATTATACAAGTTTACGTACATTTTTTTTAAACATTTTAATTTCTTTTTTAAACAATTTATTTATTGGCATCTTTTTTACTATTGTAATTCCTTAACACTATATTCTACTATTTTATTATAATTAATACCATATTATAACTATTTGATAGTATTAAATCTCACTCTATTTATTAATTCCATATTTCTTCTCTTTAATGAATTATTTAATGATTAAATTTCCTTTTGTTAAATGATTGTAATTTTCTTATCTTAAATTATTTATTAATGTTTTTACCCTTTTTTTATTAAATACTTTTAATCTCTCTCATAACCATTATCCCCTAAATTTGTTCTCTCCATTTTTTTTTACATAGGAAAAAAGATAAAACCATAGTGTATCAAGATACTTAGAATCACTAAATAATTTAATCATTAAATTTCCTTTTGTTAGCAAAGGTTTTCTTCTCTACATTAATTTTTACTTCTTGATATTCTATTAAAAAAAATATTTTTCAAAGATTTAAAAATAATAAAACCACAATGAATTAAAATATTTACAGTCATTTTCTATCAAAATAGTTATAGATAATTACGTTAAGAAAAATATAATGGTCATCGTATAACATAACCAACTATACTTTTCATATCTCCATTGTTACTCTATAGGTTTTTCTCCCCCGCTCTATAGGCTTATATAATACCATATTGGATAAAGTTCACCTTATATAATACTATATTGGATAAAGAATCATTCGACAAATATTTAAGTAATAGGTATTCTGTGGTTTTGGTGGAGTGACGATTATAGGGATCAAATCTTGTAAGGTGTAATTTTATTTTGACTTTTTAATATTTTAAAAAGATTTAATTTTAATTTTAATTTTTAATAAATTTTAATTTAAAATTGATTTATATTGATTCGTTATTAAATTTTTTTTTTAATTATTTGTTTTAAATATAAGTATTAAAAATTTTATATTAATTATTAATTTTTTTATAATTTAATTCTTAATTATATTTAACTTATTTGAAATTTAAAGCCTTTAATTAAGTTTTAACTAATAAATACACTTAAAGTTCATTATTATTTTTTTAATTAATTTTTATAACTTATAAACCCACATAAATAATTGTTCAAACCATTCCCTCCCTTTCTTTTTGGAAAAATGGAGATTGCAAAACCTAAAGCCAATCCGAACCAAATTGCAAACCCTAGCGACAATTTGAGGAATATTATAAGATCGTTTCCTTCAGTTTCGGAGATGAGAATATCATCCAGTTTCGGAGATGAGAATATCATCCAATGAAGATTAGTTGAAGACAAAGCTAGCGAAATCATGGTTGAAAACCCCAGCCGGAAAATCTGGGAAAATTTGAGAGACGATTATTTTGGGAAGGAAGTGTGGCAGCTTCCATATGACGTTCTTATATTCATTTTGTGCACCAACAGACCGTCGTTTGTAATTCTATCCGACGATGATGACAAAGTTTTAAAACTTGATAATTCGCATTCGCAGATTTATCAGTTCGCGGTGGTTCAGGATTCTCATGAGTCAAGAAATAATAAACATGATGTTTCCACATTTGGTTTTCAGTAAATCAGAAGTCGTATTGTACCTAACACGTCATAAATGTGTATGATTACAATGTACTAGCCCATAATATAACATTCATTCAATAATATTATTCTTATTTATTAATTCATTTTATGTTTATTTCTTTCTTATTTTTCTAAATAAATTACTTAATTCCATATTTGTTTCTAATGAATTACTTAATCATTCCTAATTCTATAATATAACATAATATTCATTTAATTTATATTACATTACAATTTTTTAATAATACTAGTACTATTTATTAAGTGATTATGATGATGACGATGATTATGATGACAATGATGATGATGATGATTAACGTCCACCGATACCAAACTTTGGTCTAATGAACCTTGAGAAGAGTTAAGGGTGTGTGCAAGAAGTTGAGGGTCTCTTTTGGCACGTTAGATGCAATACAAAACTGAAAAAATAGGCATCCATCAACTTGCATGGATATTTTGAGACACTTACACAATGAATCTTGCGATCAGTAAAAAACAAGAAATGTAGGAAATCGAATCACCTTTCCAAATATATATTTTTTTCCTATTGAAAATGTTGTTAACTATATAAAGTTAGATAATTTTTAACGGGCACTTTTTATTTTTTGGACAAATTATAAGGTATATGTTTTTGTGGGTGCAGCGTGTGAGTGTCTAAATGATAGAATAAACTTACAAAAACCAGTATACATATAGAGAACATATAGGACTAGTGCACGACTATTTTTCCAATAATTAAAATAATATATATATATTTTTTAATTATCTAAGAGATGAAACCTCGAAAACGGTACGTCAATTGTGGGTGCAGCATTTGAATGTCTTAATGGAATTATTAGGAAATGGGTTTTTTATAGCATGTATAGGTTGGTGTTCTTTAGTGCACCATACAATTTTTTTTTAAATGGTTGAGAAACGAAAGAGATATGGACGAAACACTACCAGTGTTTTTTTTGAGTTGAGGAGTGATGATAGAAGATAAATAAGAAAAAAATAGAAAAAATTATGTATTATTGTTAAAATTTACATATTTAGAATCTGCAAAAAAAACCATATCTGTTTCTAAAATCTCATAAAAAATGGAGGTGTGCAGCACAATCAGATGAACCGTTAAACACGAGCATATTGAAAATATGGATCAC
>LPNX010596330.1:19727-28084 GCA_001517045.1 Pseudotsuga menziesii | reverse complement strand
TCTAGGAGTAACCCGAGGGTTAGCTCTTTCGGCTGAACAATCTGTCAAAGGCATGTTGCCAATGAGGAGGGCCTAGGTCACAGGTCCAAATCCAATCTAATTCCTTAGGTTACCAGCCACATGGTTGACAACATCTTCCATTCAGATATTCTGTGGAAGAGAGTGGAGTCCCATGAAGTGTTCTTTAAAAAACATAAATTTGGCAAAGAAAAATCTAAAGGTTTTTTGAGTTAAGGTGTTTGATTTGAATGTTCATAGAACAATTGTTAAACACAAAGCCAATTCCTGATATGTGTTCCATCAATATTAAATTTTAATAATGTATAACTGAAACCCTGAACTTAGTTCTTGATATGAAAGGCTTCTGCTTACCACATTTTTTCATGTCAAGCATGATTGCATCACTCATTTTGGCTCCTCAATATCGAAGTGTTATTGTCCTGCACTCCAATCATTATCATACTCTAGCTTCTCAAACTACACAATGTTTAGATTCAGAGTCAATAAATTATCACTATCATGTCAAGGCAATGGTTGGTTCTAATCTACCATGATGGCTAATAAAAAAACTTGAACAAGTAAAATGAATAGTTCCCAACTTGATGGTCTACATTTGGGGATCAGGTAAACCCAATCATCTACATTTTTTTTCTTTCAGAGGAAAAAATACCAGCCTATGTTATTCATAGAATCAAAAGACATCGTTTACATAATTTTGACTTAATAGCAGAATACAAATATTAAACAATCAGCAATATACTATGATCATGCCAACCATATCCAGCCTAAAACTGAGAAACAAAGAAAGTCTGATCATTGCAGACTTTTTTCATCATCCCTGATAAATCAGGTCAGAAAATAGAGTGAACCGGAGGTGATCTCAAGCAAATATTCCTAAGCAGAGCTAGCTGACAGAAATTCTCAATCATGACAAAAAGAGAAAATACAATCAATGCTGATATATCAGGGCAAACAACATCTAAAAGAGCACAAAAATATCCCCTGCTATTACCAAACCATCCAATGTTTCAGTGAATTTTCCGTATCCCATATCCAAATTCAGAGCTGATTTAGAGAGACCGTCTGCCAGCGAGTTGTGCTACCGGTATATGTGCTTGAAAATCACCGAAGGGACATGATGAAGCATATCTCTAATATCTTCGCACCAGTGCCTCAAAATAGGAATATCAAGGGCAGAAAGTTCCATAGTAATCTGTAAATTCATTGGTTATACCATTTGAATCTCATCACACAACTATGCTTATAGTTCTGTTTTTTCCTGCTAGCATTTTGAGATTTAACTACTCAAAATTCTGTTTTACTGCATGTAAATTTGACAGAAGTCACTTTGAGATTTAACTACTCAAAATTCTGTTTTACTGCAGGTAAATTTGACAGAAGTCCAAACCAGCAGAGGGAGAATAATACCAAATGAGAATACCGAACTCCATACTCTGCAAAAACACACAATGAGACTGTATTTACCATTGAGAAACTGGTGAGGGAATGCTCAAGCATGGAAGGGTGGTTCAGCTCTTGATACTGTTAATTTGACAAGTATATACAAAAATACTTTATTCAATCAATTTTACGATTACAAACAAAAATTCAAAGAGATTTACTCATATATGGAATGCAATATTGTGATAACCCTGTTCCTAGACTATCACAACCCTATTTGAAACAAAATCTAGGTATTTGAACAAGCTATGGACTGCATACAGATCCATAGAAATATCATCATACAACTTCAAAAAGTGGCTCTTCCTAAAAAAATAAATGCAAGAGGCAAGTCTCTGTGAAAGGGCAAGCAAAAGTTCTTAGTTTGAATGTATAGTTTCTTTCATGGGACAGGTGTCCACAAATTTGAATTTTGAACAACCGTCTCCTTATAGTATGTACCCTCTGCCTACCATTCAGAAGCAATATATGTCAGAAACATTAGGGTATGAGAGATTTGCAGCCCAATTGAAAAATATAAATATGCCTTCTTTACATTCAAGAGTTTGTTATATTTCTCCATCCCACAAGTCTTCAAGAGTTCTGTAAGGGCTGGTGGTTGAGTTAATAAGTCCCTCTCTCCTTATAATCTTCTTTTGCTCAAGCTTGCTAATATTCTCATGATCATCTCTAGTTAATGACCAATGAAAAATATGATAATTTTCAGCTATTCTTCCCTCGTTGTAGCTTTTAGGCAGCACGCTGACTCCTTGTTCCAATCCCCACCTCAACAAAACCTGACAAAACAACTTTCGGAAACCGTTATATCAAAAGCAAAATAATCTTCACTTTTGATCTCGGGAAAGGGAAATCTACCAGCTTGCTTCATACATAGTTAGGGAGAAACATATTCCCTATGACCATTAAATTATTAATACAAGCAACATGCTATCAACTATCCAAATAAAATTGACATGACATCGTTCTCAAATTCCTGTTCAAATTATTAAAGATGTGAAAATGGATGGTAATTCAACTTTTGTTTCATTCTTTTAGTTACTAGATTGGGTAATCTTTTCAAAGAAAGGCCGAGCAACGCCAAAAGGTTGAAACTCGTACCTGAGCCACGGTCTTTCCATGACTTTTGGCAATCTCTTTAATGACAGTATTTTCCATAGCAGCATTGCTCCCATAGTATGTACCAAATGATCCTAAAGGACAATGTGCACTAACATGAATGTTGACCTTGCTGCAATAATCTCTTAGCTTTTTCTATTGCCATAGGGGATGCATCTCAACCTAGCATAGAAAACAATTCCTATTTATCAATGCACTACAGAGAAAAAGTGTAGCAAAAGAAAATGTGCCTTCAACTTCATACAACTTAAGTTTGATGGGCTCAGCAGTCCCTTGGTAAGGGCTTCCCAATAAGTAGTTTACGTGTCTGAAACACCAACTTGAATTTGGTGAGCTCTATAGACCTTTCCTACACATCAAGAGTAGGATTTCAACCCCACATTTGCTGCATCAATCCATGACTATTCGATGTTTTGGATGCCCCAAATAGTGCACTTTACTGTATATCACATTCAATGTCTATGTTATCTTTGTTGAAGTTTGGAAAGTGAAGCTTTTGTCTGTAGCGGATGAAATATTTTTAAAATCTATTCTGCTTGTTGCCAATGGGGTTACAGTTCAATGGTGAGGTTGGTGGCATTTCAAGCTGCCTAACATGATTCCAATCCCCTGGAGGTATATGCTTAGTGTAGCCCTTCATGGGCTAGTTTTCCTGCAAACCGTAGCTTAACAATATGTTCGTTAACAAACTATGGAGCTTGTAGAGTACAGAGGGATCTAAGTTGTTTACTAATATCATGAATATTGCAAAGGTGTATAGACCAATTTGGTCTTAATGGATATCATATAAATGGGTTTCGTTTACATCAATCTCCATAAAGATAGAAACATTACCTGATTGACAGCCGGAGGAATGTTGGCATAGCTGAACAAATCTTCAGTCTTCTTGCATGAAAAATTGCTTATACCAATAGACTTAGTAAGACCCAAATCCACGCATTGCTCTAATCCCCTCCATATAGACTTGATATCTAATGGCAAAATTTCTTCCTCTTCAGGAATTGGATGGGAAGCTCCCTTTCTCAAATTTATAGGCTAGTGGATAAGATACAAGTCCAAATATTGAAGCTGCAACTTCCTGTCAAGCAAGTATATCAGGGTGGGATCAATTTATGAGGTGGCATTGAAAAGCTTTATTGCATCAGGAGAAGCAAGGTGCTTTCTACAACTAGGTTAAAGGTGGGGTGGAAGTAATTTGTCAACTTTTCTTGTGAATAAGTGTGGGTGTGTAATCGCCCACTAAATCTAGAAAATACAAAAAAACATTTATATATAATCTTAGAGCTATGATGCATAGAGAGATAAAAAAAATGTCAAAGACCAAAGTGTAAACTTCCATGTCTGTGTCTTGAAAGACTTTTTAAATACATTGACTACCCATGAATAGATGCAAAGTTAAGATGGATTCATTACAGTGTATGCTAAGATGGATTCATTACAGTGTATAAATGCATAGACGCATTAAAACTTGGATCTGCAATATAAAGCTACAAAAATCTTCACAAGGTATTTTGTCAACTCTTTATTTTATGTAATGATGCTTTGAATTTGACCTAACATAGATCCACTTCATCCAGCTCTATTCAGCAGTGAAAGGGATAGAGAAAACAGGACCTCACGGTGCTTCCATTTAACCTGACATAGATCCACTTAACCCAACGCTATTAAGCAGTGAAAGGAATAGAAAAAACAGGTGCAAACCTCATGTGGCTTCAAAGATTTGGAATTAAGATTATCTTTTCCTATTTATTTTAGTTTATTAGCTTATTATCATTACCAATAGAACTTGGGTGTATATCATACCCATGTTTAGATGGGCCTGTTTTAGCTTTGGATTTGAACAAATACCTACTTTAAACTTGTCTTCAATGCAAAAACAGTATCCTCATGATCGCCAGGGTAGAGTTTATTGCTAACAAAAACTTCATCCCGCATTACAACTCTACTCTTAAAAGCCCCATTCAGAGCTTCTCCTAAAGCTGCTTCCGTGCCATAAATACTTGCAGTGTCAAAGTGCCGATAACCTACCTGTGAACCCAAACAAGGCATTATCGAAAGAAATATAAATTTTCCTTCTCCAGGAATCAACTTACTTTCAATCATTGTGAAATGTATGGATAACATATAATGAAAACGTACCTTGAGAGCAGTAACAACAGCTTTTCTTAACTCATCCTTGTTATGAGGCAGGGCAGCAGTACCAAGGCCAATCAATGGGATTTGCATTCCTGAATTCAGTTGTGAAACTCTGCCTACCATCTCCATATTAAAACAAACTAAAACAGCATTAGAGGTTTTCATTACAGCTTCGACATTCGAACATAACTCATCGCGGAGCACCATGCCTCTCTGAGTTATGGCTATACATTATTCCCTACTCTAGAAAGTTCCATAGTAATCTGTAAATTCATTGGTTATACCATTTGAATCTCATCACACAACTATGCTTATAGTTCTGTTTTTTCTAGCTAGCATTTTGAGATTTAACTACTCAAAATTCTGTTTTACTGCATGTAAATTTGACAGAAGTCACTTTGAGATTTAACTACTCAAAATTCTGTTTTACTGCAGGTAAATTTGACAGAAGTCCAAACCAGCAGAGGGAGAATAAGACCAAATGAGAATACCGAACTCCATACTCTGCAAAAACACACAATGAGACTGTATTTACCATTGAGAAACTGGTGAGGGAATGCTCAAGCATGGAAGGGTGGTTCAGCAGCAGCTGTACCATCTTGTGCCAAATTCAGACCAGAGGTTTTCTTTGTTTCAGCACACATCCTACAAGGCTCTGAAGTTGTAGTTACAGGCACAAAACTGGAAGATGAACAAGACGGTCTGATTGGTGATGGCATAGAAATCACTGTTGAAGGAGATGATCCATTCACATTGGGTTTACTCATCGTTTTTTCATCGCCAGGTGGTAATACAGGTATTTCTAATGTGCTTGCCCGACCAACATTAAGATCACTCATAAGGAGGCACCACATAGCATCCCCTTTGCTCAATTGTGGTCGCACCAGGCGAAGCAAGCACACCATTCCTATCAACACATATTGTTCTAGCTGTTTTAGCTCTCTAAAGGCAATATCAGAGTCATCAAAGCAGTCACTGCAACTGCTATTCAAATAGGCCAATGAATTGTTAACAATGTTGGAAAGCACATCACTACTCCCATAGCAGTGACCATTTTGCAGCATACCCTTGAGAGCTTCCTTTGCAGTGTACCCAAGAGTTGTGATTTTACATACTGCTTCCTTGTAGACATACTCGAGATTCTTTAATAAAAGGTCCTCTAATTGATCTTCTGTGCAATAACCCCAATCCACCTCTTCAGGTTGTTCCTCGGAATCCTTCTCCCTTTCTTTTGGTTTTTCTCCAGCGAACCCACCACCACCTTCTAGCAATCTTATAGGTTTAGAAGCAACAAAACAAGGTTCTACAACTACACCATTTCTTCTATCATCGCATAGGTTCTCTTCAATTTTAACAGGCATAGCAGGAGGAATTGAACAAAGCCTTCTCTTATTTCTTATAGATTTGTCTCTTGTTGTGCAACCCATTTTACACTGCGCAAAAATGTTTGCTGGTATGTGGTCTGTCTTCTAAACAAATCGAGGGAGAAAAAAAAAAGAATCAAACCCCAATTCTAGAAAACCCCAATTCAACACTTGTACAATAAAACCTCTTTGTAATCTTTTCTGCTCAGTCAGAAATCCTAATATCTCCACAATAAATACTTAACCGCATAGTTTGATTCACAACTCTTTGTCTTCAATATTCAATCAAACCATCAAAACCTGGCCAATGCAGAGGATACCCACAATAATTTATTAAAAAACCAGCAATGTTATCTACCTCATTACCAGTATGATTATGATTCAATTGAAAACGATCCCAAAACATTGGCAGATTGAAAAAAAATGAAAAAATATCATTAGGAAAAGCAAGAAGATTATAGGCAGATTCAGCCACAGACTTACTGTGAGGCATTGATTGCAAAGACTTATTGTGAAGCATTGATTGCATTGTTATAAAACTGAAAACCCTATGCAGCATACGCAGGCCCAGCCCAACGATACTTCCAACCACGCCATCAAAAACCTCTGCGAGCAGGGCCAACTGAAAGATGCAGTCCATGCTCTGCAACTAATGAGTACCCCCTTAGAGCTTTCTACATATGCTTATCTCCTACAGTCCTGCACGAAGAAAAACGCCTCACCAGAAGGCAAACTTATCCATGCCCACATCATCGAAAGGGCATGTGTCACAGACACCTTTTTACACAACGCACTCGTTATGATGTATGTCAGGTGCGGGAACCTGGCAGACGCTCGCGAAGTATTCGACAGAATTCCTGAACGATATGATTTCTCATGGAACGTCATGATTGCAGCATATACCAAGCACAAAATCGCCGTAGAAGCATTAAGGTTGTTTTACCAAATGCAGCGAACAGGAATAGAGCCCAATCTGTTTACCTTTGTTAGCATTCTTCCAGCATCTACCAGCTTGATGGCTTTGGAACAGGGCATGGAGATCCATGAAAACATAATAAGAAGCGGGTTTCAGTCTGATGTTTTTGTGGTGAATGGTGCACGCATGCTTGGAGCTCTAGTGAAGGGAGCGGGCAGAAAACCACAGGAAAACCTATGCAGCATACGCAGGGGTACAGGCAGGCTTGGAGCTGTGGTGAAGGGAGCGGGCAGAAAACCACAGGAAAACCTATGCAGCATACACAGGGCTTCGAGGACTGGTGAAGGGCGCAGGCAGGTTTGTGGAATAAAATATCCCTCAACATATTGGATATTTATATAGTAAAAAAAAAACCCTTTTTACCCCTAATATACCACCAATATATTAACTTTTAATTTTTTAATTTTAACCCCCCCAATATGAACGGACGTGATATCATATTGGTCCCTAGGTGACGCCCCCGTGATATGGATATAATGCTGAATTTGCCATGGTTTATCATACTCCAAGGCACAGGCATGTTGAATCCAAAGCAAAGTACAAAGAAGACACATAGGCATAGAAATTCCATGAAAGCATGGGTGGAGGCTCGACCTTATCATTTGGAGGGAATAAAAATTTGAATTTAACAAAACGCACGCGCGATTTAACTCTACAAAATGTGTGCACGTTATATAAACACAAAACGCGAGCGCGTTATGTGCATATAAATCGCGTGCGCGTTATGTGAAACCCAAAAATAGCGCCAACATAATTTTGACATAATGCTTGGGATCATAATTCTTCTATTCTTCAAGTTGGTGTACACTCCACATATAACATAAGGTTTGTGGGTTCATTAATCTAAAATACATCAATTGGTATCACACAAATGATATAGGATGTGTGTGTATACTATTACTACTAGAAGTATTAGTATTAAACTAGTTACTAATTGTACACTGATTGGTGATGGAGAGAGGATTTGGTACATAACGATGCCTAGGGATTTCCACTAGTGACCTACTGCAACCTCTTCCATAGCCCTAATGACCTGCTACAATTTTCCAATGCATCATGTCTCCAGTATCATGCCAATAGCGGCAACCTTATCTCATTCAATGGCGACATCTGATGCTCCCACAGGTGCTTTATATGATACAAAAATAATAAATCCCTCTTGTAGTGAAATAATTCATCATCATCATCATCACCTTCCTCATCATCATCATCACCATCGCCATCATCATTATCCTCATCATCATTATCATCATCCTCATCCTCATCGTCATCATCAGCTTCATCATCACCATCATCATCATCAT
>LPNX010596326.1:214629-230940 GCA_001517045.1 Pseudotsuga menziesii | reverse complement strand
AGTCAAGCTGGGCATTGATAACCTCGATGTTTATCAGGACCGTTTTACCAGCTAGCTGGACGGGGACATTGGTTAACAGGCCTTGTGGTTGAGCTGAACGGTCGTCGTAGGCTCGCAATGCAGTGGAGGACGGTTGGAGCGGGGGGGATCCCATTTTTTGCCAGATGGAGATGGGCATGACACATGTGGAGGCACCTTCATCAATAATGCAGCGATGGACTACAAAATTCCGGATGGAGACAGTAACTTGGAATGATAAGTTGGAGGGCAGGCGGGGTTCGGATTGGTCCAAATCATATGCCATTAACTGCGAATCATGTGGATCGATAGCCCCAATGGCTGAGAGTAAAGTCTTACATTGCGAAGGGCAATTTCTTAATACTTCTAACGCAGACATGGCTGCGGGATATTGGGCTAAGTCGTCTACGATGTTGTAGTTTGACGCAGCCCGCGCATTGGGGTTGTTATTGATACGGCGAAGTGGGAAACGGGGTGCTTTGGGAGCTCCATCTAGTGGAGGTGGAGGTATACGTAACGGCTGATCGGTGGGATGAGCGTTAGTGGGGTTATTGGGGGGTGGTGCCTCCGAGGTGGAGCCATATTGATTTCGCCGGGTCTGGAGGTTGACCTCATCGGAGGACATCATCAACAGGTGGTGGGTACCTGAGTCAGACGGGGGTTGATCATGAGCGGCGTAAGTGATTTGTTGGATAGGTGCAGGAGCTTGAGGGGGAGCTAATGGTTCAATGTTCACTAAGCCTTGGTTTGGCAAGGGGTTTTGTAAGACCAAAGGTGGCTGCTGAGGTTGTGGGGGATTGGGTGGTGCTTGAGGAGCTGTCTATCCTTGGCGTAGCTTATCAGCAGCCAAAAGTTGTTGAACTCGCTCCATCTGTGGACAAAAGTGTGTGTAGTGGCCATAGACCCCGCAAACAGAACAAGGGAAGTTGGTTCGCAGGTTGGGGTTTTTAGCCTGCTTGGGCGGGCGATTGGGGTTTTGGTGGCATTTTAGGCCTTTTGGAGGCTTTTTAGATGGTTTTATGGCCTTTTGGAGGCATTTTAGGCCTTTTGGAGGCTTTTTAGATGGTTTTATGGCCTTTTAGAGGCATTTTTAGGCCTTTTGGAGGCTTTTTAGTGGGATTTTCAGGGAAATATGGTAGGCAGATAGACAAATGAGCCATGTAATGGGGTAGATGAGGTAGTTAACCTTTTTTTGGTGTTAACAATAACTTTACATGAAAATCATCTAGTACACTGATGACTTTTCAAAATATTACAATGGCTAAACCATCCCACTTGTACTTGGCTACTAAGCCATACTTGGATCTCGTGACAGCTTCAAAACCATACTTAGCAGCTTGAAACCCTTAGCAACATGCTCTTCATACTCAATGGAAAAGAATCAGTAGTAGAATATTCATACTCAATCACGGGAGCTTCACTTATTGACCAATATCCTATCACATTAGCTCATATTGTGGGTTTTAAAATTATCAAAAATCGAACCAAAATATTGCAAGTATTGGGGGGATGAGGGTTTTAAGGTGGGGGAGGGTAGGGTGGTTTATAAGGATTGAGGTACAAAAAGGGGTGGGGAGGAGGTTTTAAGTATTGGAATGGGGTTTCAACAAAAAGTGTTTGGGTCAATATCTCTCGAAATTAAGGGTATTCTTTAATATCCCACAATCGCACGTGCTATGTGAGATGTTCATTAAGTGAAGTCCCTGTGTACTCAATGGACCACTTTCTGAGCTTTCTATATGCGCATGTGCATTTTTATCTGCACTGCACATGCTTCTAATATTTCTGAGCTTTATTTATGTGCACATGCTTCTATATCCACATTGCAGCAGCCTCCCTCTTCGTGTTTTTACAAAGCTTGCAAGTAAGGTTACTGATAAACAACACATGTTAAGCAATAAATTATGTTGCTCAGTAAAAATAAAAAAAACAAATAACTGAAAAATGTACATAGTAATTTCACAAGATTTAACGTGGAAAAAAGAAACAATTCCAACAAACAGTTATATATGTGCTTATTATAACAAATACAAAAACACTTCTGATACCTTTGAAGGAAGTCCAACTCCATTGTATTTCCTAGTAGCTCTATCATGGATATGATGGCTTCCGTAAAAGTTCAATACTTGACAACCTGATTGCATTTTTACAAATATTCTGAGACATTGCTAGTAGTTTTCATCTCCCTAAAATTTACTAGGAACCTTTATTTTAGTAAAAATGCGTTGGGTTACATACAATGGGATGCAGAATTATTTATCTCAAGAAAATTTTTTCAGAGCTGCAATCGTCTCTTGGCTGCTGAATTCTTCTTTATCATCACTTACAGTAACTGACACTATATTTGGACTTTGTGAAGGAGAAACATCTTCTCTTCCATAGCTGGAAGGAATCCTCCCCATCTTTTCACTTCCATCATAGATGATCCCTCTCAATATCAATGTCTTAAGCATTCCTCCAATCATGTCTTCATTGACTATATCTCCTTTTTCACCCAAAAACACATACATATTGGCTATATCCAAGCCCCATTGAACATATAGGTACCCACAAATCACCAAATCTAACTTTTGGTAATACAGATCTCACTCAACAAGAATTTATTGCATGGGATCTATTTGAGCAAGAATTGCTTAACATGCACTTGCCAAAGACCAAATCCATCCAATTAAATTTAGAGGCAAAGAACTATCTAGAATTTTATCACCTTAAACCTTGAGAACTTGAAGCATGAAGAGGAAGCACACACAGCCGAGAACAATTTTGAGAGTAAAGCACATGGCATCTTAAACCTCTCATTCTCGATTGTCATCTCAGCTCATGTTCTTTCGGTGCCAGGAAAAATAGTACGCAAGTAAAATATTAAAAAGATGATAAGACTAATCAATATTCAATGATAATCCTAAATCCTGATTCTATTATACTAATACAGAGTTGTCATGGCTCCCTAATATTTGGAACAAATAAAGTTAGCTCTTGTACTCCTTTCTAAAAAATTGTTAGCAACAACATTTTAATGTCATGCAATTTGAGCTAGTAAACAGGTTCCTTAATCAACAAACAATATTTTTCTAGATTTTCAGGAGGCTAAATACCACTCCAGGAGTGACATAAAACATATACCAGTTACTGAAATTGACATCTAGAATTGAAACTTACAGTGGATATATTCTTGACTGTATAGGATAATAAATGGGGGTTAGATGCTTCGACATCCTCTAATAGGAATCAAGAATTTTGTGGACCTCACAGTTTTCTCATGCTTTTTTCTCAGCTTCTTTGCACCCCAGCAATAATCGATATGAGAATCATAATCTGGATCTGTATATATGGGTGAATCTTAACTATCACCAGATGTATATAGAAGTTGGATCCCACTACTGCAAATTAGAGCATCAAATGCAAACAATTTTACTCCAATAGACTGAAGCACATAAAGATTTTTTGAAACTATCAATCCAGTTGATAATATGAATCCAGGAGATGGGAAGTTTGCAGCAGAGTGAACTGCATTCATAATCTCTTGGATAATAATAGCTATTTTACTAACAAGGGGTTCTCCACTAGCATGATGTCTGGTTTTTTTATTCAGTTCCAAACTAAAAGCATCATACAGGCCCCATTGTTATTCAATTTCTTGCCTTGTACTTGTGACCACAAGCTCAGTAGAATCAATGCACAATTCTTCAGCTTCAATCCTATGCATGATCTTGTAGGTTGCATTGATATCCTCGGAATGCAATCCTTGTTTCAACATTTGTTCTAGTTTATTTCGACCTAGAGAATGACCTATCAAAACCATTGGAACATTGAGAGCACCAGAAATAAAACAAGCAACATCCTATGCATTTGCATAGTGGCCATGGATCATGTGAGGCCATACAAATCTTCCTTCTCCAATCAAATCTCCCAATGCTTTGGAAATGTTGAGAATATGACCCAATGCTCCATCAACAAACTCTGGAATGTATGGCCACAATAATTCTTTCACAATATACTTTTCTTTGCATCCACAAGGGATTCGAACTATGTATGCCCCTCCACTCTCATGAATTTATTCATCGTGATCAGAATTTAACATTTCAGTTGGATCTGCATAGCTAGAATCCACTTCAGGACAACATATCTGACGTGTTAACAGGTCCACTCTATACACTTCTGGAATTTTTGCAAACACTTTTGCAAAATCTACAACATATTTCACCTGCATGAAAAAAAAAGACACGTTTAACTTGGTGGTAATCCAATTATAGTCCTATCAAAATAAGGTAATCAAGCTTTGATCCCCTACTTTTCTAAATGACTTTGTGAGCAAATTGACCTCAACTAGTCAATATGCTAGAAATAGATGAAGGCAAATAGAAAAAATAGAAATCTTTTGTAACAAATTTACCTGTCCACCTATATCGAAATCACGGCCAATCTCCATATTCTCCCCTCGCACTATGCCATGCAAACTGACATATTAATCATAAACAGGAGAATCAACAAAGTAAATTTTTCTATGAGGATTTTTAGAGCTAATACTTCTATTCTCAACATAGAATATTGGACAAAGCAAAAGTAGGGAAATATTATTGCAAAAGAACTATAACAGGAAAAATCAAACCTCAAAGAAACTC
This sequence comes from Pseudotsuga menziesii, assembly GCA_001517045.1. NCBI lineage: Eukaryota > Viridiplantae > Streptophyta > Pinopsida > Pinales > Pinaceae > Pseudotsuga > Pseudotsuga menziesii. The sequence continues at coordinate 226,300 of LPNX010596326.1, read as the reverse complement.
AGCTTTCCATTGTAAGTGTGGATTTGCTACAATTACAACAAGTTATGATTTCATTTAATGTGCCCATTCTCTCATAGGAAGTTATTCCCTTGGCCTTTGATGTTAGGAGAGATGGTTCACTTCGCACCAGAGCTACTCTGAGAATTGTGCATCTAGGTCCCCTGAGACCTGAGCATTCTCCAGAGGACATGATCAGTGTTTGCATGTATCCCTTTAGAGCGACTGAAAGAGACAATATACTCCTCTCTCTCTTCATCCTTTACTTGAGCTAGGGCCTCGCACCTCTTAGGGTTTTCCTTCCTCTGATTTAACTAGATCCTACTACTCTCTCTTTTAGTCATCTGATTCTTTCCTTTTTTACTAAATTTTTAATTTTTTAGCTTCTAGGAGTGTTAACACTATCATAACCTATTGACATATGTTTTTACTCTTTCCTCTCACTGACCTATTTGTTGCATATAAATAAAATTATCTGAGCTTATCTCACACATCCTTTCAAACCAATAGTCTTGAATTTTGTCTATTGTAAAGGTGATGTTGTAAATGTAGTTTCTACCCTTGAAAAAAATGTGCATTCCCAGCTAACTGGCTAGGAACAACTTCTTGTCTACTTCTGATGTTGTCTGATTTTTAGCATGGTACTAGATCCAGGTTTGAGGTTGATTGGCAGTGAGTAGGAGGCCAAAATCAAAGCATGGCTTGAGGGGGAGGTGGGTGTTCAAGGGATCAATCTGCGCTGACTGGGTATGTGGGATTGGGTGCCCTATATCCCAGGGGATATAGAATGCTTAAATGTTAAAAATCATTAGTGTGGGTCCATTAAACTAAGAAGCTAAAACTATAAGAAGAAGTATATGTACCCAATCAAATGAATTCAGTTCTAGGTCTTGTCAAGATGTAGGATTAAACTAGGAAAAACCCATCTAAATACACATCAGGTTTCAATCAGTGTTGAACCCAGCTATTATAGACCTTGAGTTTGCATATTTTTGGGTCAAATTTGATATGTTGATCATTTGGGTACTTGAGAGATTCACTAGAGGTTGGAAACCTCAAGGTGCATTTTAGAGCTAGGTTTAGAAGGGCCTATGCCAGTGTCCCTATTGAATATGCCCAATGATGTCTAGATTAAAATTTCAATGCACCATTACATACACACAAAATGTTAGACTGGATCAAACTCAACTCTACCCAGGATCTAGAACGTAGTTGGGTTGACCATTTATGTGCTCAAGAAAAGAAATTGACATTGGTGATCTCAAGGTGTATATCAGACCTAGGTTTAGATGGGCCTGTGCAAGAATCCCTATTCAATGTGATCATTGCACCATCTAGATTCAATGCACCATATTTTTAATTAAAATGTATACTTGTTTCAGTAAAAAACAAAAGACTACACATAGATTGTATGACAAATTGGAAATTGCAATGGAAAGTGTTTCATCTCAAGTTGTGGGGAAAATTATCTAAGACTCGTAACTTTCTACAATATTCGGACAGTACCTCAAACTAATCTCTTCAATTTCATCTTCTTCCATATTTTCCAGTGACAAGTCATTACAAATTGGAGTTGCCTCCCTACAATGTCATGCTAGGGGTCCTTCTTTTTGTGGATCTTCCTTACATGATTATGTGTTCAAAAATCAGTGACCATACTATAGAACAGCAGCATAGGACATTAATGTGCTTATAGATAAATGTAATTACCCTACTTCCATATCAACTGCTTTGTTGGATTCACAAAGGGTTTTTATTTCATTCCCATTGCCCATTTCTGCACTCTCAACATTCTTACCCTTATTGAATTCCAAGTTACCTCCATTGCTTTCATTACTTAATGTAAATATCTGTTGGACCTTCTTGATCATTCCATCAAAGGAAGCCTTCTCTTCTCGTAAAAAATTTGCTTTTGTTTTACTGCATAGTAATGCATAATGATTTGGCAAAGCTTCCAACTCCTGTAGATATCAAAATTGTTCATACCTTTAGATGAAACTCGGTATCGTATTAAATAACAACACTCTAAGAAAGCACCTTACCTCAAGTTGTTCAGGACCTCCATAAATCCAAAAGCATAGGTCAAAAGTTGCTTCCTCATAGAACTGTTCCTCATGCCCATCTTGCTCAGTCTCCATGCCATCTTTCTCAATATTAATACATGTCTCTATAGCTAGAATATCCATGGTCTCTCTACCAACAAGCTCTAGCACATGCATTCTCTTGGCTGTAAAGGCTTTTCCACTCTGATAGACCCAAAAACGCATCATGTAATAGATGGAAAATTAAGATTTCACAATCTTTCTAAAATTCTTGAAAAATAATGTACCAACCTTTGATTCTCAAGCTTCCTTGTCATATGACCATGATCAAGACACAATTGCATCTTGTCATTTTGGTTTTGAACCTTTTCAAGAGGAATTGTCATCCCTTGGTAAGATATAAAACTGTGTTAATCATAGCAAGGTATTTATCTGCTAAAAATTAAGGACAGAGAGTAATGTGTCATTTTCCATTACTAGAAAACAGTAATGGCTTATTTTCCATTATTGGCAGGTGATATATTCCCTGATATGAAACTAAAGGATCTTAAAGCTTCCAATTATGTTAATAGAAATATACCAAAACTCTCATTGGTGATTAAGAAGACTGCAGTTTTAGCTCCATTTTGGCTTGTAAGTTTCACTCTTTATTCTCTGTCATGCATGTTATATATCTTTTTTGATGAAAAATATCTTGTTATTTCAGAAAAAAACAGCCTTTTATAAAGCTACATGTAGTGCCCATGTATACAGTTGATCCCAAAATAACCAAAGCTACATGAATGCACAACATATTTGGTGTTTTGGTCCTTTAGTTGTTTAAGCATATAGCCTCTACAATAGCCCAAAATTTAGGGGGACTACCTATTCATTTACTTAACATGTATGTCTACAATGTAGATGATTGAATTATATAGGAAAAACAAAACAAAGTGTGAATATCCAGACCTCCTCACAAGTAGGAAACTGAGATCATTAGATATTTCAAATCAACTCCATCCTTGAGAGGTATGACAGTAACGTGTAGAATAACTATATGAGGCTATGGCACCTCACATTCTTTGTATACGAGGTCAATGGTGATTACTCAAGAGGAATGTAAAGAACTAAACAAAAAATCAAGACTATAAAATAAAGGAAGCAATCATCATTAAGGTGAAAAAACATAACAGTATCTTCTTGAACCAGTGAATAGATGCATTAAAACACGTAAGGTCACATTACCTTACAAAAAAAAGTTATGAACAATATGTAAAGTAAGTTTAAATAGATGTCTGAACACTATGTAAAGTAAATAGAATGTTTTAAGCTGATTCATAGAAATAACCATCTAGGTCATTTTTTTTCAAATATATTTTTGGCCACCGAATAAAACTCTTTTTTGTCTCCTTCAAGTGTTCACATCCATCCACTGGATCTTCATATGCAATAGGGATGTTACTTGAGAGATAAAGTACAACTATATTAGCATCAGTCTATTCAAGTGGAACTCCATGGATCTTAGTAAGTGATTGAATCTGTCCAGTCCCTGTGATGGCACCATCATATGGATCTAGTATGTTTACGTCATCTCCTACATGGAATAATTCAATTTATGCTGTAGTTAACAGGCACTGCCAAAATAAAATAAAAAAGTATACACAAATATATGAAAAAAAATACACTTAAATTCCAAAAACATGCATAATTATTGATGTAAAAAAATGAAATGCACTTATAGCCGAGTTAATCTTTAAACTATCTTGTCCAGTAGGCGTTGCACACATTGATTGATAATTTCGCTACAGTGCATCAATTTCAGTAGATTGTTTAATTTTATCGAGCATTTTATTACATGATGCACAAATCAAATATCACAATTACAAGCACACAATAATATAGTAGAAGAATACTAAATATAACAGTAAAACACTAAAAATCAATCCTAAACCAATTATATTAGATTATGAATTCAAATCAATAAATGTTTGCAAGGGAATGACAATTAGCTTAACTCATCAACATCACTATGACATCCTATTTTATTCCATGATTTGACGATTGGTTCAATGGAGGTGGATATGGTTGACATTGTCTTTGTCAACCTATTTATGCAATCCATTACATGTTTATAGTTCTAATCACTATGACTCTGAACATATGTAGATATGTTAACGAGTTGGCTTTTATCAGCTTCATTAGATGGAAATGGTCTTTTTGTTGGATTTTCTAATATAAGCTTATATTTAGAACTATCTATATCACACACTAAACGTCGGCCAACCATTTCACCCGTATCAATTTCTGATTTAATAGGATCTTGAACCTACAAATCATTATCAATACATAATTAGTTGGATATATATATGAATCAAAATGCAATATATATAACACAATGTACTCACAAAAATGGCATACATAATATATTGAGCAAAAAAACCATATACTTACAAACATGTGTTGATTTCTTTGCCACCCACCACGACCGATAATAAATTGATCCCTCACATTATATCTTTCCATCTTCCCTTTTTTACTCCTTTGCAATACTCTTCAGGACAAAGAATTTCCTTTAGCTCATCCCACTGTTTGGGATTCAAGCTGTTGTCCCTTTCTTTTCCATCCAAGATTGATTTTCTGGATTTATGCCTAAAATTGTTAATCAATTTTCTCATTCTGATCTTGTAATATTTGGTGTTAATCCTTCCTCCGTAAGTCTCAAAGGCATTTTCCATTTGTCAAATCACCAGATCAACACTTCTTTCATCTTGATCTACAAAATTGGATTTGGTAACATCTAGATGAGACCTTACTCTCGTGCCCAACTTTGAGGCCCACCATGTAGTATTTGGTACAAAAAGTTCACCATATTTTACCTCATGAAAATAAGACTTCTTCCCTTCTTATTTTCTTTCTTTGGCTTCTCCTTTTGTGGATCTATACATGCCTTGAATAATTTTGTGTTTTTGTATGGAAGTTGTCATATCTTCACTTGAATCAAGACTTTGTGATGTAGAATAGGAACTCATGTTTGTGCATAGAATAGGTGCTTTTCCTTTGGAAGTTGAAGGCCTAATTCGTTCCTTATTGGCCACATTAAGCGTGGCACTAGATATTTCACCAATTTTCTCAGATGGGCCTTCAAATATTTGTTTTAATTTATAAAACAAATCTCTCAAACCTGATTCTGGTTCAGAAAACACCAAGCCTTCAACAATATTGGCTTGGGAATTATCATCATTATGTGATATATTAGGATGATGATCATTAGTGTTGTCAGTATCTTTTCCATGTACTAAACCAGTACCAAGGCGTAGTCTTCTACGAGCTAGCGGCAGTGTGTTTTTGCTTGCCTTTTGTTTTTTCTCATAATTTTCTATATAATCGACATTTTCCCTAAACAAAAAAATTATTAAATTAGAATCAAAAGCATAGACATCCTACATCATCAAATACATTATATACAACTATAAAAAAATATGCTTATAAGTGAAAAAGTACGAGGAATAAGTACTTACTGAGCTGAAGCATGAGATGGAAACAATGTTCCCTTGTTTTCCTTTTGGTTCTGCTTTCTTTCTCTAGAAGAAAATGTTTCCCTATAACACCAAAAACTTATCAAATGAGAATCAAAATCATATATATCCTACGTCATGAAATAGATTATAAACAACTTTCATGAAATATGCATAAAAGTGAAAAGGTACAAGAAATAACTACTTACTTATTTGCAAAACCAAGAGATGACATATATTCTTCATTTTTTTGCAATTCGTTCTTTACGAACACGCTCATAATCCACAACATTTCCATCATTGTTTTCACCAATTTTACATTTCCCCCCCTTATTCTTCATAGCCTTATTGAAGATTTCCCTTAAAAACATCGTTAGTACATGTACAAAGAAGCAATGAGGTTATCCATAAAAACTTAATGCAAACATCCATTCATAGCATCTCTCAGACAAAATTTGGTTGTTATTGGAAAACACATTTACTATAAATGATTCGAAGAATGATTAAGTTAAAAGTTTTCATTTTTCTTTATATTTCTTGGGTTACCCTTTTACTTTTTTATTTTATTTTATATTAACATGAATGGTTTCAGTATTTTTTGAGAGGGATTCCAACTTCTTGCATATCTAAAGGAGGTTGTTCTTCCTATTGGATCACTCCATTAAAGACAATTTCTTCATGCAGGTTGAGGATTCTAATCCCAAGGCCAAAAATAGACCAAGGGTTGGAAACTGATTCAAGGGCTGGATCTGCTTTATTGTAAACTGTAGATGACCTTCTTGTGCTATATAAGAGGTCTTAGGGTAGTGTTTAAACAATAAGTGTTTTACTTCAGTTCACAATGAAGAAGTAGGGTTTATCTAAAGTAGTGTATTCACCGTACCCATACCCATCCCCGTCCCCGTACCCAAGTTTCCTGGCACCTTAGATTAGAAACCTTGCATATTATCTATATGGAGAGATTTACTCTCTAGGGTAGAGATTTGTCAGGGGATTTTAGAGGGTGTGAAGCCCAAGTGGCTTTAGGGGTTGAAGCAGATCTATGCCATTTTTGGCTCGTGTGTACCTTAGAAGGGTTGAGAGGGTGTTAAGGATCTTTCGGTGATTATAAAACTGGTTTTGAGAAGACAAAGGTGATATGCACTTAGGGTAGGCTGTGGATATGATTTTTATGTTGACTGATTTGTTTATTAAGGTTGTTCTTATAGAGTTGTAGAAATGGGCACTCCCGTATGCATGGGTGTGACTCTCTAGAGGGTGCTTCAAACTTTGTACTGTGGATTGGAATTGCACATTGCAGAAACTCCTAGAAACAACAGACTTATGGTTTATTTTGTAGATGACGCTACATTTTGTACAAATCCTGAATATTTAGGCCGCAATGCTCAGTCCTATATGGAATATTGATTATGGAAGACAATATTGTGTTATAAAGGGTTGTAATTCAATTTTTAGCATTCTAGGTTTCCCAATTTCCTTTCTTAGTTTTAGGAAAAGTAGTTTTTTCTAGAATTAGTTGCTTTTATAGTTTTCAATTGAACTTTTAGATTTAGAGAATTAGATTTAGTCATTTTTTTTCTTTTGAGTATACTTTTCAAATTTATGGAAGTATTTTTTTTAGGTTTCTTTTGTCTAGCTTTAGATAAAGTGAAAGAGGGGAACTTAGTCTTAGGGAGCAGCTGCATATCTGAAGGAGGTTGTTCTTCTTGCTGGAGCACTCCATTAAAAATAGTTTCTTCATGTAGGTTGAGGATTATAATCCCAAGCCCAAAAATAGAACAAAGGTTGGAAACTGATTCAAGGGCTGGATATGCTTTATTGTAAACTATAGATCACCTTCTTGTGCTATATAAGAGGGCTCAGGATAACGTTTAAGCAATCAATATTTTACTTCAGTTCACAGTGAAGAAGTAGGGTTTATGTAAAGCAGTATATTCACCATACCCGTACTTGTCCCTGTCCCCGTACCCAAGTTTCTTGGCATATTAGATTTGAAACATTGCAGATTCTGTATGGAGAGATTAACCCTATAGGGTAGAGCATTGTCAAGGGATTTTATAGGGTGTGAAGCCCAAGTGCGTTTAGGGATTGAAGCAGATCTATGCCTTTTTTTGTCATGTGTGGACCTTAGAAGGCTTGAGAGGGTGTTAAGGATATTCTTGTGATTAGAAAATTGATTTTGAGAACAGAAAGGCAATCTGCACTTAGAGTAGGTTGTGGATATGATTTTTATGTTATCTTATTTGTTTACTAAGGTTGTTCTTGTAGAGTTATAGAAATGGGCACTCCCGTATGCACAGGTGTGACTATCTAGAGGGTGCTTCCAACTTTGTACCATGGATTGGAATTGCAGATTGCAGAAACTCCTAGAAACAACAAACTTAAGGTTTCTTTTGGAGATGACGCTACATTTTGTACAGATCCCAAAGATTTAAGGTGTAATGCTCAGTCCTATATGGCATATTGATTATGGAAGACAATATTGTGTTATAACGGGTTGTAATTCAATTTTTAGCATTCTATGGTTTGCCAATTTCCTTTCTTAGTTTTAGGAAAAGTAGTTTTTTCTAGAATTAGTTGCTTTTCTAGTTTTCAGTTGACTTTTTAGATTTAGAGGATTAGATTTAGTCATTTTTCTACTTTTGAGTTGACTTTTCAGATTTATGGAAGTATTGTTTTTAGGTTTCTTTTGTCTAGCTTTAGATAAAGTGAAAGAGGGGAACTTAGTATTAGGGAGAAAAACCACTTATACTATGAAACGAGAACTATATACTATGAACGAGAACTCTACCCATAAAAACGATGATTTTTGCAAAAAAAACACCAAAAACACCCCCCAAATAGAAAAGTGTTGATACTAGTATACACGTTTTTTTTTTAGGGTAAAAAATAGAGCCATGGACTAAACATCCCATATTGTTGTTTAACAAAACTTTAAAATCAACCTTAAATTGGAAAAAAAGAAAAACTCTTGAAGAGATAAATTACAACTTTCTGGAAAATTGCATATTAAAGAAAAAACAAATTTCTCTAATAATTTCACCATTATAACCATATAGAAACAAAGAAATTATGATACGATTCATAATGAGATAATATATTAGACCATACAAGAACAAATGGTTCATATAAATATTCAAAAACTCCTTTAGAGTTTCAATTACAAAAATCATACTAGTAAAAAGCATCTAACTGCCTCTTCAAATTCATCCATGGATTATGAAACCCCATCATCAAAAACTCCTGTAGAGTTTCAATTAAAAAAATCATACTAATAAAAAGCATCTACACTGCTTCTTCAAATTCATCCATGGATTCTGACACCCCATCAGAATCTACATTTTCTGCAGATGAAGGACTTGATGAAGATGTAGATGACCCATACTCTTCTCTATATCAATGGGCGCACCATCTGAGTCTACATCTATTCCCATCATTTCAGATGTCATATTCCTTCGGGATCTATGGCTTGGTTTAACAGACTCCCATCTTGCAACTTCTGGCTGTGGTAGCAACCTCTTGATAATATCTATAGTCTTGGAGTGGAGAGTGTCTTTCTTTGTCAACTTGAAATCATAAACAAGTATATCAACTTCCTCTAATTTCAAGATGTCAATGCGGCGGCGATTTATTTTTTGACCCTTTCTGTTTCTCTTTCCGCAAACCTTTTTCTCAACCACCATCTCTGCCTTGTACACACCATCAAATGGGTGTGTATCTGTTGCATACCAATGTACTTCTACTGATACTACTTCTTCATTTTCTTTATTGACCTTCATAGCTTTTGCAATCCAGAATGGATATTGACGTGGATCATCTGTAGCCAAAACTGCAATCATGCAACCCTCCTTGATATCTTGTACTGAGCCCCTGTAAAGGTCTTCCATCTCTCGACGCTTTGCGGATGATCTTCTAGAGCCAATATGATTTCTTTGATGGAACAAAATAGGAAAGAAGATATGGAGCTACTATCATTATAAAATTCAAATTGAAGAGGAATCTTTGAATTAAAATGAAAATAGAAGCCAGTTTCAGAACAAACACTTTGGCATAGCTTCTTTCTCCATGGGGTTTACTCTCTTTATGAAGAAAAGAGGATTTTTTAGTTCAATGTGACCGGTGACTCAAAAGCAGTTATAGGTCCTAAGAAAATGGGTTTAACTCAATGCAAACTTTATGCTTCTACAGTTGGATGAAGAGAACAAGGAGACTTATTTAGTTTTTTCTAGTTATTCCTTGAAAATGGGTTTAACTCAATGCAAACTTTATGCTTCTATTGAATGAGGAGAATAAGGACACCTATTTAGTTTTCTCTAGTTATTCTCTTCAAACACATCTATAGTATCTTTAATGAAAAAACATATTCTTTGAAGGAATCCATTAGGGAAATGGATGGAGAGTCATACAATTTCAGAATATGTGGACACAGTTCTAGTTGATGCTGGTCAAATACTTCACTTTTTAATAGTTTGAACTCATGTTTTGCCAATTATTAACTAGTAGCTTTTTTAGATAAAGAGTGAGTTTTAACAAAGTTTCTGTAAGGCATGAACTTGGCTCGATGATAGATAGTTTCACAGGTTGATAGCGATTATAGAAAGCTTTTGTGTTATTTAACCCTTTCCAGTATGGATGAACCGTTTATATATTATAACAATATGTATACATACCATACATACCATACTTTGAATATAAATTTCTTTTAATTAAAAAAAAAAATTAAGCATCAACAGGTTAACTGATTCCAAACATTTACGTCGACAGCATTGCAAGAGAAAATTGCCGAAGATAGTATGTAATTGCGTGCATGGTACCATAAGTAAAATACAAAACTGAACATTGACCATTAAAACGAATCTTTTCTTTGGCTAAAGCCATATACATCCTCCAGATATGTGATTTCTCTGTCGCATTTCACTCATCAGCAACAGTGATTGTCTTGTGATGCATTAGTCATTTCATAGTATCCTTTCTGGCAACACTGACCATGTTTAAGTTTTATTGTACAGCAGAGCCTCAGAAAATGACTTCGATGTTTTCTAGATAATTCGTCTCAATGTTATACACTTATGTTCTTTCGAAAATGAGTACACAATTGTATGTTCCTGGTATTGGGAGCCTTGCATCGTGAAAACGAAAGCTTGTATATTTCTGGCCAGCCATCAGTACAGGTCAATGTTGAAATTAAAATTAGGTGTATGAATGGTTGAATCCGTCATCTACGTTCAATTTTCTGGATCGACTGAATGCGATTAGCATTTCAGTTTTTACAATGCCAAGCTGCATTATCTTGTAAAATAAACAGAAGAGCCAAGGAATGACTGAGTTCATGGAATGAGGAGGGGTGACCTCCGCCCACTTGGGCGCCAAAGGGCAGCCCTCACGGCAGCCTGAACCAACTAAACCTCTTTCACTACAGTTCCAGGTTCTATCTTTTACACGTTAGGAATAAACCAAAAGATAACTAACTATGACAAATCCTAAATAAAAATTTGTTTATAACTCACTCTCCAACTACCTCAACCCCAATAACAACCTATATATAAGGAATTAATATTAAATAGTATGCCCTGAATAAGAAATAAAGCTTCCTTTTAGATAGTTTAGGAACTTTTATGTAGGTCTATCTATATATTTATCCTTTTCATTTATGTATGGCTTAGGAAGTTTCTTTATGTATCCTTAGTTAGGAAAGAGCTCATCAGGATATTAGGTATACTTTAGTTAGTACTTCTTTAAGATCAATATAGTCTTTTTATATGGTGGTGTAGATTTAAAGTCTATTAAGTGTAATAAATAAGATAAAAGCTTAATAAGTGTAAAAATAAAAAGGCTTAAGAGTAGGAGTTTTTAAGTATGCTTTAGGTTAGAAGGGAGAATAAAGATCTTTTATATAACTTTATTATATAGTATTAGATAGCTTGGATAATAATAATCAGAAGGTATTAGATATATAAATGGCTTAACTATTAACTCCTCATTACTTAACTCCTGACAACAGCAAGATAATAGAGACAAGTAAGTAGCTAACAAATAGAACGAACACTAACCAATCATCCTCCATCCTATACAACTAGTGCTATCACTAGCCCAACTAACCCATAACTATCTAGGAACAACTAAAAGCGGAAGGCTTCT